>BOPN01001818.1:35000-42500 GCA_017312705.2 Penaeus japonicus
AGGAAGAGGATAGTAGGAGGAAGAAGATGGTAGGAGGAAGGTAGGAGGAGGATGAAGAGGATGGTAGGAAGAGGAAGGTAGGAAGAGGAGGAAGAGGATGGTAGGAGGAAGAAGATGGTAGGAGGAAGGTAGGAGGAGGAGGAAGAGGATTGTAGGAGAAAGGTAGGAAGAAGAAGAGGATGGTAGGAGGAAGAAGATGGTAGGAGGAAGGTAGGAGGAGGAGGAAGAGGAAGGTAGGAGAAAGGTAGGAAGAAGAAGAGGATGGTAGGAGGAAGAAGAATGTAGGAGGAACGTAGGAGGAGGAGGAAGAGGAAGGTAGGAGGAGGGGGAAGAGGATAGGAAGAGGAGGAGGAGGATGGTAAATTGAAGGGGAAGAAAATGGAGGAAATTAAATGAGGAGGAGGGAGAGAAGGACTAGATAGGAAGGAGAGAAGAAAAAAGAAGAGGAGGAAGAGGAGCGCGGAATACTATTCGGAGGAGAAAGAGGAGGAAGAGAGGAGGGGGAGAAGGAAGAGAAGGACGAAGAAGAGGATAAGTTGAAGGAGGAAGCGGAAGGTAAGAGTAAAATAGAAGCGGAGAAAGAGAAAAGAAAAAGGAGGTAGGAGGAAGGAAGAAAAAGAGGCAGATTAAATGGAGGTGTGGGATAAGATGGAGGAGAGTAAAGAAGAAGAAGAAGAAGAAGAAGAAGTAAATGATTATTATTGGAAGAAGAAGAAGAGGAAGAAGCAGACAGAGAAATAGAACAAGAAGAAGGAAAATAAGTAAAAGAAGAAGATGTAGAAGAAGAAATAGGAGAAGACGAAGTGAAAAAAAGAAAAAAAAAGACAGAAGAGGAAGAAGAACACAAAGAAGCAATAAAAGAAGTAGAAGAAGAAGAAGAAGAAGAAAAGAAATAGCAGAAGAAGAAACACAAGAAGAAGAAAAAGAAGTAGAAAGAGAAAGAAAAAAAAGAAGAAAAAAAGACAACAGAAAAAAAATAAAGACATATAGAAAAAAAAATAAAAGAAAAGTAAGAGAATAAGAATAAGAAACAGAAGAAGAAGCAGAAGAAACACAAGAAACACGATCTCAATATCCGTCGACTGCCCAGGAAAAAAAGTAATGAGCGGGAGATGGTAATTTGTGCTAATGAAGGTGGAAGTGGTAATCAAAAGCGATGGTTATGGTAGCGGTAGTGGTGGTGGTGGTCATAGTGATGGTGGTGGTGTGGTTATGTTGGTGATGATAACGGATAATGGTGTTGGTTAATGGTAATGGTGATGATGTTGTTGATGTGAACGGATAATGATTATTAGTTGATTATAATAGTGATGATAATGGATAATGGATATTGGTTAGTAATAATAATGATGATGGTGATATTGGTGATGATTAGGGATAATGATGTTGGTTAATGGTGATGATATGGTGATGGTGATGATGATTATGATGCTAATATGGATAATATGTAATCGTAGTGGTAATGATGATATTAATGATGATGATAATAATGATTTTGATAATATTGATAATGATAGTAACGATACGACTACTACTAATAATAATATTAATGATAAGAATAAATATTGTAATAATGATAATGATAATGAGAATGATGATAATAACAGTAATACCGATAGAAATAACATCTACGCGAATCTAGAACTTGCATTCGCGATGACGTCAGCACATAATGCGCGTCATCATCCTTCATGCGTCATCAGAATCCCCCTCCCCCTTCCCTCCCATCTTCCTCCTCCTATCCCTCCCCCCATCCCCACCCCGCCCCTACCCTCCATACCACAGCTGAGACATGAGCCTACCATTCGAAATTCATCTCGAGCGATCACGTCACCTCATAGCTATGAGGTTCTTTTTACATGTCAGCACGTTTGGTCATACTCATCTCCCGTACATGAAGCTTGATGCTGCCTGTCAGAACACGTCAGCATCACTAGTGGGTCTCATTCGGCGAGTCGGAGTGCTCTCGGCGGAATTAATTGGGTAATCAGCATCTCAGCATGAAGGAGTTGCCAAGTAGGAATTTCGGAATGGAAAGCGGTGGGAGGGTTAGAGGGAATGGAGGAGGAAGAGGAGAGAGGGGATGGGAGAGGAGAGAAGGAATGGGAGAGAAGAGAGGGAACGGGAGAGGGGAGAAGGGAGGGGAGAGAGGGAAAGGGAGAGGAGAGAGGGAACGGAAGAGGGGAGAAGGAAGAGGAGAGAGGGTTAAGGAAAGGGGGGAGGGGAGAGGTTAAGGATGGATAAGAGGGGAGGTAATAGGGTAAGGAGGAGTTAAAATGGAACGGGAGAGGAAGAGAGGAAGGAGATATTGGTAGAAGGAAGGAAATGAGAAAATATAAACAAAAAAATTGAGTTTGGAGGGTAAAGAGTATTTTGAATTACTTAAGAGGTTACTAAATAGGCTTTTCTTTTTGCAAGTGTAGAAAGCGTTTCAGTGTTTGTGTGAAAAGCATTTTACTGACAGATGTAAACGAGAAAGAGAAAGAGGGGAGATGCCTCAAAATATTTGCGGCTTTCACGGACGAGGGGAAATGAATATAAAATGGCCGAGATTTAGATTTAGAAGCGAGTTTGTTACCTCACTCTGTGCGTGCGTGTGTGTGTGTGTGTGTGTGTCTCTGTGTGTGTGTGTGTCTGTGTGTGTGTGTGTGTGTGTGTGTGTGTGTGTGTGTGTGTGTGTGTGTGTGTGTGTGTGTGTGTGTGTGTGTGTGTGTGTGTGTATGTATGTGTGTGTGTGTGTGTGTGTGTGTGTGTGTGTGTGTGTGTGTGTGTGTGTGTGTGTGTGTGTGTGTGTGTGTGTGTGTGTGTGTGTGTGTGTGTGTGTGTGTGTGTGTGTGTGTGTGTGTGTGTGTGTGTGTGTGTGTGTGTGTGTGTGTGTGTGTGTGTGTGTGTGTGTGTGTGTGTGTGTGTGTTTATGTGTGTCTATATCTATGTCTGAGAGAGAGAGACAAAGAATGAGAGAGAGAGAGAGAGAGAGAGAGAGAGAGAGAGAGAGAGAGAGAGAGATAGACAGAGATACAGAGACAGAGAGTGAGTGAGAGAGAGAGAGAGAGAGAGAGAGAGAGAGAGAGAGAGAGAGAGAGAGAGAGTGAGTGAGAGAGAGTGAGTGAGTGAGAGAAAGAGAGAAAGAGTAGAAAGACGCGACGCACAGTTGTACAGATAGACGAGAGATTGAGTAAGAGTGATGACCACGCAAGAGTGAGATGAATTGAGATGGATGTAGGGTGTGTGTGTGTGTATATGTGTGTGTGTGTGTGTGTGTGTGTGTGTGTGTGTGTGTGTGTGTGTGTGTGTGTGTGTGTGTGTGTGTGTGTAGGGATTGCATGTGTGTGTTAGTGATTGTGTGTATTTCTATGTACATGTGAAATGCAAGGCACAAACTAATATTCGTAAAAATAAAACATAATCTAATTCAAACGCTCCTTAAGTCTCACCCTCCCTTCCTCCCCATACCCCCCCCCCCTCCTCCCCAAGGGACAGAGAACGATACAACAAATGTGCCACGAAAAGGAATCTAAAATGCACACACACACACACACACACACACACACACACACACACACACACACACACACACACACACACACACACACACACACACACACACACACACACACACACACACACATATATATATATATATATATATATATATATATATATATATATATATATATATATATATATATATATCCATCCATTACTTATGTATAAAGAGAAGGCAATACGTTTTATTTACAAATTTCAGGTGTTTGCTAGGAATTGTCTGGGATCTAGTTTGTTTATATGTTTTGATTCGTGTTTTTGTTGGTGTTTTTGTGTGTGTGTGTCTATGCTCCTTTTTTCTAAAAGGTCACTGTTTTGAGGTTCTAATTTGATCCTGTGGACATTTTAAAACGATGGAGGTGATGTTAGTATTATTCCTAATGTTATATCGATTAAGCATCCGGTAAATCACTATCATATTAGCATATATATTACATGGTGGTTATGCTGTTTCTCTCTCTCTCCCTATCTTTCTATATATCTACCTAGCTATCCCTCCCTCCTTCTCTCTCTCTCTCTCTCTCTCTCTCTCTCTCTCTCTCTCTCTCTCTCTCTCTCTCTCTCTCTCTCTCTCTCTCTCTCTCTCTCTCTCTCTCTCTCTCTCTCTCTCTCTCTCTCTCTCTCTCTCTCTCTCTCTCTCTCTCTCTCTCTCTCTCTCTCTCTCTCTCTCTCTCTCTCTCTCTCTCTCTCTCTCTCTCTCTCTCTCTCTCTCTCTCTCTCTCTCTCTCTCTCTCTCTCTCTTTATCCATCTATCTATCTATCTATATCTCGCTCTATCTGCCTTTCTTTCTCTTTCTATGTGCGATTGTGTGCATTTTTTTTTTTTTTTTTTTTTTTTTTTTTTTTTTTTAATAACACTAGATAGAGAGAAAGAGAAAGAGAGAGATAGAGAGGAGAGAGAGACGTGTATGTATGATATCAATGATAGAGCAATCATTTCAAACATAATTCCGATACACACTATTTTCAACAATTCAAAAGCGATATTTCAGAATTCGTGGAAGTGCTATACACGATTTTGCAACATTATTCTCCTTTGCCCGCTGCTGGATTGGAGCAAGGGCTGGGGGGGAGGGGGGAAGGGGGGAAGGAGGGGGGGGGAGGGTAAAAGTATTCGACTGGAAAAAAAATGGAAGCTTTCCGTTTCAATTACCTACAAAAATCCTCATAAATGAAGGCACTGACTTCCTGCTCGAACGTAACCTGTAATATATACCGATTTTTTCCGACTCAAGCCCGGGAAAGTCTACGGGCTGCAACCCACGTTTCAATACTAGTTCTATAGTCCATGGGAAATACATGAACGATTGTATGAAGGTAAAATAACAATATATAGTTGTAGGGAAAATGTGTCGCTTTTTCTTGAATTATCAATTTGTATGACATGAATTCAACTATACGGTGTGCAACCAATACATCAATGAAAGATTTATCTATAGGCTATGGTATTAACACGGAAAGCTCTATTGATTCACTTGCCAAAAGGAATAGAGGTGAAATAAAATTGAGTCTGAAATTTGAATCTATTCAATAAAAAATGACAAAATAACTAACAATTTTGATAATAATGATGATAATAATGACGATGACGAAAAGGATTGTATAGACAATAGTAATAATAATGAAAACAAAAATGATGATAATAGCAATCATCATAACAATAACAACAGCAATAATGATGATAATAAGAATAATGATAATGACGGTTATGATTGCAATAATAATAATGGCAATACTAATACTGACACTGATAGAAATGCAACTAATAAGGACAACGATAACGATGATAAGTATAATAATGACAATGATAATAATAATGATAACTATGATAGTGATAATAATGATAATGTGGTAATAATAATGACCATGATAATGATTATCATTATCATTATTATATTCATTATTATCATTATTATCATTTTTTCTTATTTTCATTATAATAAATTTCATAATTTTCTTATTATCAGTATTATTATCATCATCACTATATTTGTTACCATTATTATCATCATCATTATCATCATCCTTACTAGTATTACTATCATTATCATTATCATTATCATTATTCTCTTCATCATCGTCATTACGACTATTATTATCACTACAAATACACGCACCAATATCACAGTAGAATAATAAAGAAACAAATAGTCAATAGAATTCCCACGTTACACAATACGAATTTCACATCTTTCGGACACTTTCAATCTTTTTCGTTCGGAAAGTTTGGGTTCTGAACAACTATTTAGCCTTTCTGGAATTAGAGGTTCGAGAACTTCCATTATTTCTAAGAAGGGAAAGAGTTTCTCAAAGAACTTTTTTGAGGGGTCTAGATTAATGGGTTGAATCTACTGGATATTTATCTTAATGGTGAGAAGTAAATGGCTTTGATGAATGGTTCTACTATGTTTGTATGGCTGTGTGGACGTTTGTGTGTGAGTGTGTGTTTATATGTGTGTGTTTGTGTTGTGTTGTTACTGTGTTTGTTTTGTGTGTGTTTGTTTGTGTGTGTGTTTAGTGTGTTTATGTGTGTGTGTGTGTGTGTGTGTGTGTGTGTGTTTATGTGTGTGTGTGTGTTGTGTGTGTGTGTGTGTGTGTCTGTGTCTCTATGTGTGTTTGTGTGTGTGTGTGTGTGTGTGTGTGTGTGTGTGTGTGTGTGTGTGTGTGTGTGTGTGTGTGTGTGTGTGTGTGTTTCTGTGTTTGTGCGTGTATCTCCCGGTTTTCTAAAAAATAAAAAAATAAATAAAATAAATAAATAAATAAAATGAATATAACTCCGAAACACATCCAGACAAAAAAAAATGCATACATAAACAACGCTCATACAAGCAAAACACTTGGAATAGTTTTACACCTTCACACACGTGGTAAAAAAAAAAAAAAAAAAAAAAAAAAAGTCTCCCCTCTCGAATGCCACAACCATGCATAAGTTCTCCTTCTCCCTTCTGAGGACCCGCCTCATAATTGTACCTCTCTCTCCTTTCCCCTCAAAGCGCTCCCCTCACGTCAAAAGGAACAGGCAAACTCATACAGCAGGCGCCAAAACCTGGTCAGTAAAAATTCAACAAGTAGGTCTCTCGCTCTTGTAAAGGAAGGGAGGAGGGGGAGGGAGGGGGAGGGAGGGAGGGAGAGAGAAGGAGGGACGGAGGGAGGGAGGGGGGGGGAGGGAGAGGAGGGAGAGGAGGGAGAGGAGTTGGAGTGAGGGAGTGTGAGGGAAGGGGAGGAGTGAGGGGGGAGGGAGGGACAGGGACAGAGAGAGAAGGGTGAGGAGAAAAAGGAAAGAGAGAGAGAGAGAGAGAGAGAGAGAGAGAGAGAGAGAGAGAGAGAGAGAGAGAGAGAGAGAGAGAGAGAGAGACAGACAGACAGACAAAAAGAGAGACAGACAGAACAGACACAGAAAGAAAGAGAGATAAGGAGATAAATAAAGAGAGCGAGAGAGAGAGACGGAGAAACGATAGATATCAGAGAAAAAAATGAGATAGAGAATAAGGAGAGGGAAATAAGACAAGAGAATACCAAAGAAAGAGATTAAAAAATAATAATAATAATAAATAAAAATAAAAAAGACAGATAAAAAAATAAATAAAACACAAGAGAGAGAGTTAGGTGACAGGTATCATAGCAGCTCAACCGAGATATAAAAACCTATCCTTTCATTTTATTGGAATAAACTACCTCGGTAATCCCCGTTTTATAGGCGTGGAATCAGAGTGAAAGACAAGCTTATGATTGGTCAGTAGAAGAACAGTCGAAATTGAGATATCAAACGATAAAGACGGAACGAAATGAGAATTAATCAATTTATCAATTTTCTCATCTAATGACCTACTGATACTCATTAATTATATTATCGACTGACATGTATACATCAGCCTTATTCTCGTTTGTAATAATTCACGTATAAGAAGTTACTCTATATTTCAAACCTAACTCACCTCTTGATGATATTTGTTT
>BOPN01001818.1:50000-52500 GCA_017312705.2 Penaeus japonicus
GCTTTCTCTTTCTCTTTCTCTCTCTCTCTGTGTCTCTGTCTCTGTCTCTGTCTCTGTCTCTGTCTCTGTCTCTGTCTCTGTCTCTGTCTCTGTCTCTGTCTCTGGCTCTGGCTCTGGCTCTGGCTCTGGCTCTGGCTCTGGCTCTGGCTCTGGCTCTGGCTCTGGCTCTGGCTCTGGCTCTGTCGCTGTCTCTCTCTCTCTCTCTCTCTCTCTCTCTCTCTCTCTCTCTCTCTCTCTCTCTCTCTCTCTCTCTCTCTCTCTCTCTCTCTCTCTCTCTCTCTCTCTCTCTCTCTCTCTCTCTCTCTCTCTCTCTCTCTCTCTCTCTCTCTCTCTCTCTCTCTCTCTCTCTCTCTCTCTCTCTCTCTCTCTCTCTCTCTTTGTCTCTGTCTCTGTCTCTGTCTCTCTCTCTCTCTCTCTCTCTCTCTCTCTCTCGGGAAATGAGAGGGAATGAATGAATGATATGCATAGGGAAGAAGGAAGGTAGGAATGGGTTGGGGTTCTTTTCTTAGTTCTTTGTTTTTTCTTTCTCTTCCTTCTTTTCCTGATTGCTATGTCGACATATGTGTTTGTGTGTGTGTGTGTGTATATATATACATATATATACACACATATATATATGCACACACACACACATACACACACATACACATTTCTTTTGCCGAAAGGACGCAGAAAGCAAAAAATCAAAACAGCGATGCAAAAATCAATGAAAAATAGGAGAGGTTGCTGCAAGGCCACGTCTCATCCGGGAAATCGCGGCGGCTTTTCAATATACTAATGCAACCTCTTCAATGGCAGCTTGCAACTCCCTGAAACGTAATCGAAGGTTGCTTTTGCTTACTGCCTTGTCTGACTTCTTTTTCTTCTTTTTTCTTATTGGTTTCATTATTATTTGCATGATTATCAGTATTATCAATTTCATTCTTATCATTGTTGTTGTTTTTGGTGTTTTGCTGTTGTTGTTTGTTGTACTATTATCATTATTATTATTGTTTTTATTACTACCATTATCTTTTTCATCATTATCATCATTATTGTTCCTATCATCATTATTATCATTATTGTTCCTATCTTCATTATCATCATTATTGTCAATATATTCATCCTTATCCTCCTTCTCTTCCTTCTTCTTATTCCTAGGTATATATATGTATTTTTTCTATCCTTTCCCCTCCCTCCTTACCCATCCTCCTTCACTCTCCCCCCTTCCCCTCCCCCCCCCCAAACCGCAACTCCTCTTTCCCCTTCATTCCCCTCCCCCCTCCATCGTCCGTGGCTTCATCCCCCTCTCCTACTCCCCTTTCCCCCCTACTCCTCCCACACCCACTTCCCCTCCTCTATCCCCTCCCTCTTCTCTCTCTTCTTCCTCCTCCCCCGCTCCCCCTTCCCTCCACTTCTCCTTTCTCTTCACCCCTCCCCTACCCTACCCCTCCTTCTCCCACTTCACTCCTCCCCACTCCCCCTAACCCTTCCCTACCCACCCTTCTCACTCCCCCATCCCCTACCTTACCCCTCCTTCTCCTCCCCACTTCACCCCTCCCCACTCCCCCTAACCCACCCTTCTTACCCCCCCTCCCCTACCCTACCCCTCCTTCTCCTCCCGCTTCACCCACCCATCCCCTCCCCCCCCCACCCTCCCCCACCCCCTCCCCCGCCCCGCCCCGTCTCTTGGCTATGTCGTCACCGTCATCTCCTGTCTTGGTTATTAAATTGTGCTTTACTGCGGTCTTGTGGATCCCGGCCAACCGCCCTCGCGCTGCACTGGCGCCAGACTGTCTCCCTCTTCCTCTTCCTCCTCATCCTCCTCCTCCTCCTTCTTCTCC
Organism: Penaeus japonicus; assembly: GCA_017312705.2. Taxonomy (NCBI): domain Eukaryota; kingdom Metazoa; phylum Arthropoda; class Malacostraca; order Decapoda; family Penaeidae; genus Penaeus; species Penaeus japonicus. Next base: position 51,824 of record BOPN01001818.1, read on the forward strand.
TCTTACTCCTCCTCCTTCTTCTCCTCTTTCTCCTCCTTCTCCTATTTCCTATCCTTCTTCTTTTCTTTCTCCTCCTTCTTCTCCTCTTTCTTCTCCATTTCCTCTTCCTCCTCCTCCTTCTTCTCCTCTTTCTCCTCCTTCTCCTATTTCCTATCCTTCTTCTTTTCTTTCTCCTCCTTCTTCTCCTCTTTCTTCTCCACTTCCTCTTCCTCCTCCTCCTTCTTCTCCTCTTTCTCCTCCTTCTTCTCCTCTTACTCCTCCTTCTTCTTCTCCTTCTTCTCCTTCTTCTCCTCCTTCTTCTCCTATTTCCTATCCTTCTTCTCCTCCTTCTTTTCCTCTTTCTCCTTCTTCTTCTCCTATTTCCTATCCTTCTTCTCCTCTTTCTCCTCCTTTATTTCCTTTTTCTCCTTCATCTCCTCTTTCTCCTCCCTCTTCTCTTTCTCTTCCTTCTTCACCTTCTTCGCTTTCTCCACCTCCTTTTTAGGATTCATCGTCTTTTGTTCCCTCTTTTTTTCTTCTTCATCCTCCTTCTCCGCCTTTTCCTCCTCCTCTTTTTGTGCTTCTTCGCCTTTTGCTCCTTCTATTTCCTCTTGATTCTGATGTCTCTTCTTTTTCTTCTTCTTCCTCCTCTGATTCTTTTTCTTATTATTAGCATCATTATTATTTTCATCTTCTTC
>BOPN01001818.1:67500-70000 GCA_017312705.2 Penaeus japonicus
TTGAAATGTAGTTTTATTCGGATTATTCCCGCGTAAAGCCAGAGAGGAGGGTACGGGTGTCCGAAACCATGCATGATGACCTGTGAAATTAATAATGTTAATTGATTAATTCCCTAATTAGCTCGTGTAGAAGGATAATGATTTTAGACTTTGTAGCCTAATTCCCTTATATGATCGTTCTACCTTTTTTTTATCCATCATATTTCTTCATACAATTATCTTAATCGTTCATTTTCTCTTATCATGTTCATCCTTGTATATTTTCGTTATATTTTCCTTCTGTTTTCTATTCTTTCTTTATCTTCTTAATTCCTGTTTTGGTTTCACTCTAAAACTATCTTTCCCCTCATTTTTATTCCCCTCTTTATATCTCCCCTTTTCGGTTGCCACCCCTTCCTTGCTTCTTCTCTCTTTCTCCTTCTCTTTCTTTTCTTTCTTGTTCTGTTCTCTTTTATTTCTTCGCCTCTATCTCCCCTCTCCTTTCTCCTCTTGTCATCTTATCCTTTCACCATTTCCCTTTTCTTCTCTGCGTCTTTTCCTTCATTCCTGCTCCTTCTTCTCTCCTTTCCTCTGTTATATCAACCCATTCCTCCTTTTTTCCCCTCTTCTCACATTTTCTTCTTCTTCTTCCTCTTTTCTCTCTCCTCTCACCCCCTTCCCTCTCCCTTATCCTCTTTACTATCACTCTCTTCTTCCTCTCTTTCTCTCCTTTTCCTATTGTTTCTCCCCTTCCTTCCCCTCCCCTTCTCCCCCTTCTTCTCCTCTCCTCTTCAGCTTCCTTCTTCTCTCCCCTTACCTTGTCTTTTTATCTTTCTTTTTCTTCTCTCCCCTCTCCCTCTTCCTCTCCTTTCTCCTTCTCGCTTTTCCTCTCCTGACCCTTTTCTTTTTCCCCATCCTTCCTATTCACTACTTCCCCTCATCCCCCTACCTCCCTTTCTCCCCACTCCTCCTCCATCCCATAGCCCCTTCCTCTTCCTTCCCCATCTCCCCTTCCCCTTCCTTTCCACTATCCGTTCTGTCTCTTCCTTCCCTACCCCCCTTTCTCCTCCTCTCCTCTTTCCTTCCCCCTCTCCCCTCCTTCCCTCTCCCTGTCCCCTCCTTCCCTCTCCTTCTCCCCTCCTTCCCTTCTCTTCTCTCTTCTCGTCTCTCTCCCCTCCTTCCCTCTCATTCTCCCCTCCTCTTTCCCTCTCCCTCTCCCCTCCTTCCCTCTCCTTCTCCCCTCCTTCCCTTTTCTCTTCTCCCCTCCTTTCCCCTCCCCTCCACTCAAGTTTGACACGCGGAGGGCCGGCTCTTCCACTCTCATTTCTTATTGACGGGTCACCCTCCCCCTCCCCCTACCCCCTCCCTCCTTCATCGTGTGCCCACGAACCCACGCACACACTTGCATAACGCACACTCACACACATATACTCTCTCTCTCTCTCTCTCTCTCTCTCTCTCTCTCTCTCTCTCTCTCTCTCTCTCTCTCTCTCTCTCTCTCTCTCTCTCTCTCTCTCTCTCTCTCTCTCTCTCTCTCTCTCTCTCTCTCTCTCTCTCTCTCTCTCTCTCTCTCTCTCTCTCTCTCTCTCTCTCTCTCTCTCTCTCTCTCTTTCTCTCTCTCTCTCTCTCTCTCTCTCTCTCTCTCTCTCTCTCTCTCTCTCTCTCTCTCTCTCTCTCTCTCTCTCTCTCTCTCTCTCTCTCTCTCTCTCTCTCTCTCTCTCTCTCTCTCTCTCTCTCTCTTGTGTGCACACGCATACTCACATACACACACACGCAAATACACGCACACACACATACACACACACACACACACACACACACACACACACACACACACACACACACACACACACACACACACACACACACACACACATATATATATATATATATATATATATATATATATATATATATATATATATATATATATATATATATATATATATATATACATACACACACACATGGGCAGATTGACGTTACACATGCACACTCCAGAACACAACTGGTGAGCCGTAAACACATAAATATTACCCTTCTTGCAAGCACGCACTCATGCAAGCATACAAACACACATGTATATACATACCATCACCTCTCCTATCTCCTCCCCTCCCCTCCCCCCCTCCTTTCCCCTTCCCCCCCCCCCCCCCCCCCCCCCCCCCCCCCCCCCCCCCCCCCCTCCCCTCCCCTCCCCTCCCCTTCTCTTCTCTCTTCCATTCCACTCCCCTTGCCCTTCCCCTCCACTCCCCTTTCTTCTCCTCCTATCCGTTCTCCCCTTCTTTTCAGTCTCCCCTCGCTCCCTTCCTTCCCCCCCTACCTTCTCTTCCCCCTCTCCCTTCTCCACCCCTCTCTACCCTTCCCTCCCCCTCCCTTCTCCTCTCCCTCTCCCTTCTCCACCCCTCTCTACCCTTCCCCATCCACTCCCTCCCTCCCCCCTCTCCTCTCTCCCTTCTCCACCCCCTCTCCCTTCTCCCCCTCTCTACCCTTCCCCATCCACTCCCTTCCCCTCCCCTTT
>BOPN01001818.1:80000-82500 GCA_017312705.2 Penaeus japonicus
TTTTTCTTCACTTCATTTATTTGTTTTTCTTTCCTTCTTTCTTTGCCTAGAGATTGATTTCTTTATCTTTTGAACTTTTTTCCTTCGCCCTTGTTTACCGTTTTCCTCGTTTTCTTTTTTTCCTTCTTATATTTCTTCGTTTTCTCTTTCATTTTGAAATAGAAACGAAGAAAAAATATTTATATACAACAAAAATATGAGAGACAAACACCCAGTCACACAAAGAAACAGACAGAATGACAGACACACAGACAAACAAACAAACTAACAAACTGACAGACAGAAAGACAGATAGTCAGACAAACAAACAAATAGACTGACAGACAAAAAGACAGACACACAGACAAACAAACAAACAGACTGACAGAATGAAAGACAGATAGTCAGACAAACAAACAAACAAACAAACAGACTGACAGACAGAAAGCCAAACAAACAAACAGAAAGACAAACAAACAAACAAACAGACTGACAGACAGATAGACAAACAAACAAACAAACAGACTGACAGACAGACAAACAAACAAACAAACAGACTGATAGGCAGAAAGACAAACAGAAAGACAGACACACAGACAAACAAATAAACAGACTGACTGACAAACAGACAGACAGACAGAAAGACAAAATAGACGGACAAACAGGCTGACAGTGTTTTCCTGCTATTTATGATGACGGGGAGGATAATTAGCATAATGGGAGTGATAATGGATGCAAAACCAACAGAGTAAACGTTGAATGTTGCAGTAATCTGCTTCGTGCTCCGTTCTGCAACCCTCCCCCCCCTCCCCAATGAAGAATCATTTTTTATTCGTTCATATTCTGTGTGTGTTTGTGTGTGTGTCTCTCTCTCTTTCCCTTTTTTTCTCTCTCTCTTTCTTTCTCTACCTTTCTCTGTCTCTTTCTCGCTTTCTTTCTCTCTCACTTTCTCGCTTTCTCTCTCTTTCTATCGTTCTCTCTCTCTCTCTCTCTCTCTCTCTCTCTCTCTCTCTCTCTCTCTCTCTCTCTCTCTCTCTCTCTCTCTCTCTCTCTCTCTCTCTCTCTCTCTCTCTCCCCTTCTTTCCCCCCCCTCTCTCTCTCTCCTTCTCCACCCCCCTCTCTCTCTCTCCCCCTCTCTCTCTCTCCTTCTCCCCCACCTCTCTCTCTCCCCCCCCCCTCACTCTCTCTCTCTCGCTTTCTCTCGCTTCTTCACAGCAAAGACTCTAAGGAAGATACCAAATTTACCATTCACTCGAAGAGCCCTCGGACGCGCTCTTACATTCTCAAGACTCGAATGGAAAGAGAATTGGTTAGAGGGGGGTGGAGGGTAGGAGGGGGAGGGGGAGGATGGGGAGAGGGAAGGGAGTGGGAGATGGGGAGAGGGAAGGGGGTGAGAGATGGGGACGGAGGGGGTAGGAGGGGTGAGAGATGGGGAGGGAGGGAGGGGGTAGGAGGGGTGAGGGGGTGAGAGATGGGGAGGGAGGGGTGAGGGGGAGAGGGAATGGGTTGAGAGATGGGGAGGGAGGGGTGAGGGGGAGAGTGAAGGGGGTGAGAGTTGGGGAGGGAGGGAGAGGGTTGGAGGAGTGAGGTTGTGGAAGATGGGGAGGGAGGGAGAGGGGGAGGGGGAAATGGGGTGGAGGGGTGATGAGGAGAGGGAAGGGGGTGAGAGATGGGGAGGGAGGGAGAGGGTTGGAGGAGTGAGGTTATGGGGGATGGGGAGGAGGGGTGAGGGGGAGAGGGAATGGGGTGAGAGATGGGGAGAGGGAAGGGGAAGGAGGGGTGAGGTTGTGGGAGGTGGGGAGGGAGGGAGGGGGTAGGAGGGGTGAGGGGGAAGGGGGTGAGAGAACCGAAGTGAAAGGAAGAAGGCATGATAATAGAGGGGAGAAAGCAGGGGGAAGGGGAAATAGCAGGAGAAAGGGATAATAGTGGAATAACTGAGGGAAGAAGGCGTTAAGGGAGAAAAGAAATGGGGATGAGGGGAGTAAGAAGGGGAAGAGGGGAGTAAGAAGGGGAAGAGGGGAGAAAGAAGGGGAAGAGGGGAGTAAGAAGGGGAAGAGGGGGAGAAAGAAGAGGAAGAGGGGAGTAAAGTAAGAAGGGGAAGAGGGGAGTAAGAAGGGGAAGAGGGGAGTAAGAAGGGGAAGAGAGAAGTAAGAAGGGGAAGAGGGGAGTAAGAAGGGGAAGAGGGGAGTAAGAAGGGGAAGAGGGGAGTAAGAAGGGGAAGAGGGGAGTAAGAAGGGGAAGAGGGGAGTAAGAAGGGGAAGAGAGAAGTAAGAAGGGGAAGAGGGGAGTAAGAAGGGGAAAAGGGGAGTAAGAGAGGGAAGAGGGGAGTAAGAAGGGGAAGAGGGGAGTAAGAAGGGGAAGAGGGGAGTAAGAAGGGGAAGAGGGGAGTAAGAAGGGGAAGAGGGGAGTAAGAAGGGGAAGAGGGGAGTAAGAAGGGGAAGAGGGGAGTAAGAAGGGGAAGAGGGGAGTAAGAAGGGGAAGAGGGGAGTAAGAAGGAGAAGAGGGGAGTGAGAAGGGGAAG
>BOPN01001818.1:105000-115000 GCA_017312705.2 Penaeus japonicus
TAACCACTTTGAGTCTATTTGTGTGTGTGTGTTTGCGAGTCTTTGTGTGTGTGTGTGTTTGTATGTGTGTATTTGTAGTGCGATCTCCTCGAGAACCGGGCTTTGTATGAACAGGAAAGTTTGTATATTGCGTGTGAAGTTGATTGGATGAGCGCGCCTTTGTGAAATGCTGTGTGTGTGTGTGTGTGTGTGTGTTTGTATTTCGATTACCGAAGGGTTATTATTATTTATATCATTATTATTATCAATACTAGGATCATTACTATCATTTTTATTATTCTTATTAGCAAATTTATTATCATCATCCATATGTCATTCACTAATACCACTACAACTAACACCATCATCATATCTATCATCATTACTCTTGTCATCATCATCATCCTCACCATCACCATTATCATCAAAATTATCCCTTACTCCCCCAAAAGAGCGCGAGAAATGGAATAATTAATAAAGAAATAGGAGTACCCAAAGGCCGCCATTTTCTCTCAGCTGAACACGTGTCTCAGCGAGGGACAAACGGGCGTTTATCTTCCGAGACGCTTACTTTACTGCCTTGTCTAGAACGGATCCAGAAAACGATCATTTATCTATTCTTTACCGAGAATTTGGCGGTATTTTATTTTTTTAAGAGGGTGGGGGGGATTTTTCATTCTGTGTCTTTTATTGGTTTTTATTTTTCATTGTCTTCTTTCTCTCTCTTTTTATTTCCTCTTTGCTTCTGTTTCCCTCACTCTTTCTCTTTCTTTCATCTCCCTCCTTCCATCTCCCTCCCTCCACCACGTTCTCCCCTTATCTACCTCTCTCTCATCCCCCCCCCCCCACCCCAACACACACACGTCCCTCCTAACCTCCATCTCGTTCCCTCCATCCTTACCTCTCTCTTCCTCGTTCTTCTCTCCCTCCTTCCTATCCACTATCCATCTCCTTCTCCCTCTCTTTTCCTTTTCCAATCTATCCCTTTATTTCATTGTTCTCTCCATCTTCTCTTTCACTTCCTTTATCCGATTACGTCCACCACGAAAACGCAAAGAAAACGGAAGACGTTTATTCATCATTATATTTAGAATGTTGAACCATACGTAGGAATTTCTTCTTCCGATGGTTGAAAGAGGAGAGAAATGAACGTGGGTGAACGTGGATGAGTGTGGATGAAGGTGGGTGAACGTGGGTGAAGGTGGATGAACGTGGGGGAACGTGGATGAGCATGGATGAGTGTGGAGGAACGTGGGTGAACGTGGATGAGTGTGGATGAATGTGGGTGAACGCGGATGAATGTGGGTGAACGTGGATGAGCGTGGAGGAACGTGGGTGAATGTGGATGAACGCGGATGGACGTGGGTGAACGTGGATGATCGTAGATGAACTTGGGTGAACGCGGGTGAACATGGGTGAACGCGGATGAACGTAGGGGACTTGGATGAATGTGGATGATCATGGTCGAACTCGGATGAACGTGGGTGAGCGTGGATGATCGTAGATGAACGTGGGGAAACGTGTATGAACGCGGGTGAACGTGGATGAACGTGGATGAACGCGGGTGAACGTGGATGAACGTGGATACACACACGCATACACACAAACAAACATACACGCACATAAAGAAATAATACATAACCAAAAAAAATAATAATAATAAGGCATAGAAAAAGGAATAAGGTTAAAAAAAATAATAATAATGAAATACAAAATAAAAAAACATCAACGAAGATTTTAATCTAAAAAGTGAAAAACAAAACAAAAAAGAACAACAACAAAAAAAGACAACAAAAAAAAAAGTGTAATATCCAACAGAAACACGACATTTCTAGATAATACTCTGTGACCCGCTGTCTTCTCTCTCTCTCTCTTCCTCCCTTCCTCCCTCCCTTCCTCCCTCCCTACCTCCCTCTCTCCCTCCCTCCCTCCCTCCCCTCCCCCCATCCCACTCCATGTTCCTTCCTTCCTTCCTCCCTCCCTCCCTCCCTCCCTCCCTCCCTCCCTCCCTCCCTCCCTCCTTCCCTCCCTCCTTCCCTCCCTCCCCCACCCCCATCCCACCCCCTGTTCCTTCGTGTCCTGTCATTCCACGAGAGACGGCCGGAAGACATAGGGGGGAGGGGGAAGGGGAAAGGGGGGAAGGGATAAGAGGGAAGAGGAAGACGGGAGGGGGAAGAAGAAGGGGGGGGAGGGGTAAGAGGAAGGGGGGGGGGAGGTAAGCTGGCCATCCCATCTCGGCTCTCCATCCTCCGCACCCCCCTTCCCCCCCCTTTGCCTCAAGACATTTGGATTATGACACGGAAATGTATCTTCTTCCATGGCGGCTTCTCTCTCTCTCTCTCTCTCTCTCTCTCTCTCTCTCTCTCTCTTTCTTTTTTTTTTTTCTTTCTTTCTTTTTTCTTCTTTTTCTTATTTCTCTCTTTCTTCTTCTCTCTCTCACTCTCTCTCTCTCTCTCTCTCTCTCTCTCTCTCTCTCTCTCTCTATATATATATATATATATATATATATATATATATATATATATATATATATATATATATATATATATATATATATATATATATATATATATATATATATATATATATATATATATATATATATATATATATATATATATATATATATATATATATATGTATATATATATATATATATATATATATATGTATATATATATATATATATATATATATATATACATATATATATATATATATATATATATATATATATATATTATATATATATATATCACACACACTCTTTCTCGATTTCTCTCTCTCTCTCTCTCACTCTCTGTCTCTCCTTTATAAGCTCCCCTTACCCTCTCCCGTCACTGCTCCCAAAAAGTCTAGCCAAGATTCCCCGAAAGGCAGTGTTACCAGACCAGTCGAGAATCACACGGAAAAAAAAGAAACGGCATTGTTGCCAGATGCACGAAGGAATGTCTAGACAGAGTGAGTGTCAAGATGGAGAGAGGAAGAATGAAGGTAGAAAAATGAGTAGGGATGAGTAAATAAGGAGTAAGAATGAGTGATTTGTGAGGAAGAATGAGTGACTTGTGAGTAACATGGAGTAAGAATGAGTAACATGAGTAAGATTGAGTAGCATAGAATGAATATATACATAGATATATAAATAGAGAGAATGACAGGTAGAAAGACAGACAGCTAGATAGCTATATATACAGATGAGTAAATAACTAAATCAAAATATAATTAGATTGATAGTTAGATATTGAAAGATAGATAGACAGACATACAGACATTTAGATAGATAGGTTGATAGATAGATGGATAGACGAATGCAAATTTAGATACATAGATAGACTGCCAGATAGTCAAGTAGACAGCTAAAGAAGAAAAAACAAACAAATAGAAACAGAAATAGATGTAGACATACAGGCAGACATATTTAAGTAATGCAAAACTTGTCTTCTTTTAATCTACAAGATTGTAGAAAGAGAGGGAGAAGAAAAGGAATAAAAGGAGAATAAGGAGAGAAGATAGTGATGGAAGAAGAGTAAGAAGAATAAGGAAAAAAAGAAGGTGAAGAAAAAGAATTATGAAACAAATATTGATAATGAGGATTACGAATACGAAGTAAATATAAAGAAAGATAATCGTGATGGGAATGATGACAATAGTGATTTTAAGATTACGTCGTGGAAGTAAAGGAAGAAGAAGAAAAGAAGAGAAAATGGCGAATGAAGAAAATCAAAAACTAAGAAAAAAATATATTCTTAAAGCGAAACAAAATAATACGTCAGTAGCAAATAATCATGAGGATAGATTAATAGAAAGAAAGAAGGAGAAAGAAGTAAAGAAAGAAAGAAAAAAATTGCACAAACCCAAACAAACAAAGCCAGTAGCAAATAATCATGAGCCTAATAAACTCGCCATCTTTCGTATATTCATCTCAATTATTCATACAGAACATCATTATTCCAGAGAAATTAATAAACAGGAAAAACAATGGGAGATGAGGAGGTAATTCCGACATGTTTCAGCAAGTTGCACATTGATAATGTTGCCGGTTGATGTAACTGATGCAATTATTATTTCCTGCAAGTCACGGCACACAAATTTGATAAATAAATGGTTTTCCATTACCAAAGAACAATTACCTCTGATGCACTAGAGGAAAATGTGTTGCAAAGAAAGGCATCTTTATCTCGGGAACCTGTTATTGTATTTCCCTTTTATAAGTTATTTTCTCTCTTTCTATGTATATCGCCTTTTCTCATATTTATTTTCTCTTTCTGTCTCTCTTTCTCTCTCTCTCTCTCTGTCTGTCTGACTCTGTCTCTCTCTCTCTGTCTCTCTCTCTCTCTCTCTCTCTCTCTCTCTCTCTCTCTCTCTCTCTCTCTCTCTCTCTCTCTCTCTCTCTCTCTCTCTCTCTCTCTCTCTCTCTCTCTCTCTCTCTCTCTCTCTCTCTCTCTCTGTCTGACTTTGTCTCTTTCTCTCTCTGTCTCTTTCTCTCTCTTTCTCTCTCTCTCTTCCTTTCCCTTTCGCTATTTTGGAGAACAATAGAACCACCAACCTAAAATAAAGAACGAAGTGAAAAAAAAACAGACAAAGAAAGACACAAGTGACAAAGAAATCATCCAAACCGCAAGACAAAAAACAAAGAAATCAAACAAATAAACAATGTAAACACAACTTTTATCCGTGACAAAGAAACCACCACAGACACTCGCTTGCGCTTTCAGTCTCACCGTAATAAAAGAACTTGTCTAGTGATCTTCCGGATAAATACATCGACAGAAAACCCAGAACAGGAAGAGATATGTAGATAAAACACGGAAATATATTGCACATGAGCCTTTGCAATCTTTGCATGAAAGGGTGTGTTGCATGATAAGATTTTCGACCTCCCCTTTTTTTACTTTTTATTGGGTTTTCTTCTCTCTCTTTTTTCTTTTTCTTTTTTTGGTAACTTGTTTATTTGGTTTGTTTGTATATATGTGTGTGTGTGTGTGTGCGTGTGTGTGTGTGTGTGTGTGTGTGTGTGTGTGTGTGTGTGTGTGTGTGTGTGTGTGTGTGTGTGTGTGTGTGTGTGTGTGTGTGTGTGTGTGTGTGTGTGTGTGTGTGTGTGTGTGTGTGTGTGTGTGTGTGTGTGTGTGTTTTGATTCGTTTGCTTACAAAGTCGTCTCGGTGATCTGATGTTAATCAAAGAAACCCACTGTTAATCAAAGAAAAAGAAAGTCTTCTACTGTATGTTTTCTCGTTCCATGCAAATGACAATCAACAATACAATCAAAACAGAGCAAACCAAATAACAACAAATACCTAAAGAAAAAGAAAACAAGACAAATAACCGCCGTAACCGACTCGCTCCCTCGAGGCCGCGTTCGAATAGCTCGTCTTCCCACGCCGCCTCGTGATTGGCTCAGCTGTGGTGACCCTTAGCCAATCACAGCCCGAGGACTCCCCCCGGATTCCGTCCCATTATTTTTGTGATTCTCTTTCGGCCGCAGAGGCGTCTCGCCCAATTTGAATGGGTAGAGGGCACTAGCCTGGTCAAAGAACAATAATATGAGAGATCTAAAGGATTTATTCTGTCTCAGGACGAAAAAAAGAGAGATTTAGAGATATACTAAGGTTCGGGGATGAAGAGATGAGAGGGGGTGCTTTGGGAGTGTCCGAGTCTGGGAAGTTAAGGAGTTCTTTTAACTAAAGTTTGGATTCCTTCGACATTTTTTTTCTTTTCTTTTCTTTCTTTACTTCTTCCTCCTTCTTTCTTTCTCTTAATCTATCCTTCTATCTATCTGTGAACCTATCTTTAATACCTCTTTGTCTTAACTTTAATCTATATATCTATCTCTTTTATCTGCAAAACTATCTATCCGTCTATCTCTCTATCTCTTTATTACTATCTATCTATTTATCAATCTTTATAAACTTATCAATCATTATCTATCTATTAGTCGATGAGGATATTTATCTATCTGTATATCTAATTATTTTTATCTCTATTTCTATCTATCTATCTATCTATCTATCGATTGATCTCTCTCTCTTTCCGAATGACCTCGATAATTACGCGAAATAAAGTAATTAACTCAAGCCAATTACAGCGGGAAAGGCAATGTAATAAAGAAAGGTAATTATAGTTGATGTGAACTAGAGAATGGAAGATGAGGAGAAATAGACGGAGGAAGTAGAGAAGTAAGAAGAGAAGAATTACGAGAAAGAAAGTAAGAAATAAAGGAAGAAGAGAATAATTACGAGAAAGAAAGAAAGTAAGAAAGGAAGAAAGAAAGTAAAAAAGAAAGGAAGTGAGAAAGTAAGAAAATTACGAGAAAGAAATTAAGAAAGTAGAGAAGAATTAAGAGAAATGAGAAAGAGAGATAGGAAGAATATAAATGAAAAGGAATTGAAAATTAAAAAATGGGAAGAAGCAAGAAAGATCATAATTCTAACAACATAAGATAATAAAAATATAAATGATTAAAAAAAGGGAATAATAGTATAAGACAGATTTTTTTTTATGATAAAAAGATGATTAATTGGAAAACAAGAAGAAAGAAAAGGAAAAGAATGAATGAGGAAAATGGAAATGGATAAAAATAACAAAAGAGGGAAATGAATACTGTAGTGACGAATAGAGAAAATAATCTAAAATATATCGATCTGGCTATCTTTCTTCTTCCTCTTCTTCTTCTTCTTCTATTTTTTGTCTTTTTCCTTCTTTATTCCTCCCTTCATCCGCTCCTTCCCCCCCTTTCCCCCTTTTACCTCTTTCAAAAAAATATAAAGAATAGATTCAAAAACAAACAAAAACATAAACTAAAATATAATAACTCAAAAAAACAAAAACAAAGAAAAAAAAAACTATCCATGACGAACCACCTTCAGTTTCTGCAACTTTGCATTCCTGTCAATCAATTGCGAATGTTGATGGCTCAGAGTTGATGCTTCACGAACATCAAGAAACCAAGCAGTGCGTTGCCATGGTAACGAAGAACCAGAGCTCTCTTGACATTCAGAGCTGGTTGCCTCGCCCGGCTAGTGTGGCTCTGTTAGTAGTAGGAATAGTCTGAGGCGGCGAGGTGGCTTGGGCGAGATAACTCGGTTTCGTGGTCTTGTGTGGTAGTTTGATTGCTTGTCTGGTTGTAGGGGGGGAAAGGGGGATAGGGGGAGTAGCCTGAGTAGGGGGGGGGGTTAGTTATATGTGCTAAATAGCCCACTAGTTAGCTACTTGCAGGAAACGAAACGGCTATTTATTCTGGTTTAGGAATAATAACTAGTAGATACCTGACAACTTATACTAGTTGTTTAGATAACTAGTTTAGCATTCGGCGGTTTGTCTGAGTTGTTTAGTTTGATGTTTGCTTATAAATGCATTGTCAAACTTATTTTATTTAATATGAGCCCTTTGAGATTTATATTTTTGATACAATATATGGTAGCTTTGTATTGCATTGCATTCAACATAGCAATGTGAGTAAGTAATTTCTTATACATTGTTGTTATTATCATTAATCATCGTAATCACCATATATCATTATTACTATCGTTTTTATCTTAATTGCCATTGTTATTATCGTTACCATTATGATCATAATTAGTATCATTATTATCATTGTTATCATTGTCATTATTTCCATTATTATCACTTTCATAATTACTATCATCATTTTCTTTGTTATTATCATTATCATCGTCATCATTGCCATCTTCATCATCATCATTATCATCATCATTACTGCTATCATCATTTTTGTATTATTACTACTACCATTCATAATACAGGGAATTAAATATCAAGCTTATAAAATTCCATACGTTTTTCTGGAAAAAAAAATACAGGCGCCAAGAGAACACATAAAATTTCAATAATTACGATTAAAATACGAGGACGACCATTAATTCAAAATAATGATATATATCTTATTTGATAAGTGAAACAACAATGAGGCTTGTCTAATGAGAGTGAAGAAAGGGTGTTTATACAGACAGCCACTTCTCTTTTTTCTCTATTCCCAGTCTTACCTCTTACCCTCTCTCTCCCCTCCCCTTTACCTCCTCCCCCCCCCCTTCATCCATTCTAGTTTCCCCTCCTTGAGCTATTACTTCTCTAAACTTCCCTCATTCCTCCTCCTCCTCCTCATCCTTCTCCTCCCCCATCCTCTTCCTCCTCCCTCCTTCTCCTCCCCTGCCATCTTCTTCTTCCGCCTCTTCCTACAACCTCCTACTCTGAGCCCCCTCTTCCCCTCCTCCTTTCCACTTCCTCTTCCCACCCCCTCATTCCCACTCCCACCCTCCTTCTACCCTCCTACCCCATCCCCCTCCCACACCCCTCCCCTCATTCCCACTCCCACCCTCCTTCTACCCTCCTACCCCATCCCACTCCCACTCCCACTCCCCACCTACCCCATCCCACTCCCACCCTCCCCCTCCTACCCCATTCCACTCCCACCCTCCCCCTACCCTCCCCTCACCCCCCATCCCACCACCCAGCACCTCCCCCCCCCTCTAGCCCTCATCACCAATTTCTTTCCTGTGATTAATGACGTCAGATACTTATTAAAATGTCTGGAGTCAACAGTGGATCATTAGGATATAGAGATAAAAAAAATATGCTCTTTTAAGATTCACAACATTTTAGTCCTTAATTTTCCTAATTGTTAATGTTGTTGTTATATTTTGGTCATTATTATTGATATTATTATTATTATCGTTATCACTATTGTTGTTGCTATCATTATAATTATTATCATGATTATCATTTATGCCGTCATTATTATCGCTATCATTATCCTCATTCTCATCATCTCAATTATTAATCATTATTATCATTCTTTTTCACTTTCCATTTCATCTCTCCCATTCATTTTTCTTCTTATCTCTTCTTTTCTCTTCCTTCCTTCCTATTTCTTCCACCTTCTCTCTTCCCCTTTCTCTGCTACCCACTTGTTCTATGTCCCTTTCTTTTCATCTCCTCTCTCCCCTTCCTACCTCTCTCCTTTTCATTCCCTACCCTTCTATTCCCTTCTCTTCTCAGCCTCTCCCTCCCCTTCTTCTCCTCTCTTCTCTTCGATCTCCTCTCTCCCATTCCTTATTCTCCCCTCCTCTCTCATTCTTTTCCCCATTTCTCCTCCTCTCTTCTCTTCTTTCCTCTCCCCGTCCTACTTCTCTCACCTCTCTCCCCTTTCCTCTCCTACCTTTCTCTTCCCCTCCCTTCCCTTCCCTATCCTACCCTTCCCTTCCCTTCCCATCCCTTCCCATCCCTTCCCTTCCCTTCCCTTCCCTTCCCTTCCCTTCCCTTCCCTTCCCTTCCCTTCCCTTCCCTTCCCTTCCCTTCCCTTCCCTTCCCTATCCTACCCTCCCCTTCTCGGCTCTTCCCACCTGTTCCCTCCACCTTCTTCCCCTCCCTTCCCTACTATCCACTTCGTCCTTGGGTAAATTATCATCCAATCTCTTGTGGACTCAATCAACAAATCAATCTACTTGACTAAGGCACTCGTTCCTGATTGGTTGCATGTCCCCTGTGAACCTTGCTTGAGGTTCTAGAGGATAATTACTGTATATGCAGTGTGTGTAAACAAGGTACTTTGTTTACGTACATCTATCTACCTATTTGTCTGGCTGTCTATCAGTTGGTTTACGATGTCTAGCCTTCTGTTTATTTATCTACCAATCTGTGAGTGTGTGTGTGTGTGTGTGTGTGTGTGTGTGTGTGTGTGTGTGTGTGTGTGTGTGTGTGTGTGTGTGTGTGTGTGTGTGTGTGTGTGTGTGTGTGTGTGTGTGTGTGTATGTTTAGGAGGCTTTTGGTGGACTTAAAGGAAGGATGTAAATACATGATGAAACGCCTGCTGTAATTAAATGTGGCGGGACACTTCCGTAGACTTTTGCAAGTAAGTAGCTTCTTGACATACATACATCATACAACATCCCTAACAATATGTCAATACCGTATATACACAACGTAATGATATGCTTTCAGAACACCCAATAAATGATTAGCTAATAAGGAAACATAACAAAATATCGTGCAAAAGTTGTTTGCCGT
>BOPN01001818.1:137500-140000 GCA_017312705.2 Penaeus japonicus
CAACGAGTATATTTGCCTGTTCTTCTTTTTCTTCCTCGAAAAAAATATATTTCCCGTTATATAAGAAACGTTCACTTCTAATTTGCAAAATTAAAACAAGTGTTTGATAAAAAAAAAAAAAAAAAAAAAAAAAAAAACTAGAAAAAGGGAGTTAGAAAAAAAAAGAATCTTAATATCCTTCAAAAGCATCTGGTCGCAATGTCTTAGGCTTTGCTTAAGATTTTATTCTAGACCCTCCACCCACCACACCACCACCACCCCACCACCAAAAAAAAAAAAAAAAAAAAAAAAAAAAAAAATCGTGAACGTCAGGTGATGTCTTGTTATCCTTCCCGAGCTGAGATAATGGCTTCGAAAACGACTCCAAGGCAAAAGAAGAAGAAGGAGAGGGAAGATGATAAAAATGAAGGAGGAGGAAGGAAGGAAGGTAGGAAGGTAAGAGGGAGGGAGGGAGAGAGGGAGGGTGTACGAGGGGAGGTGGAGG
This sequence comes from Penaeus japonicus, assembly GCA_017312705.2. Taxonomy (NCBI): domain Eukaryota; kingdom Metazoa; phylum Arthropoda; class Malacostraca; order Decapoda; family Penaeidae; genus Penaeus; species Penaeus japonicus. The sequence goes on from BOPN01001818.1 coordinate 137,985, forward strand.
GAGAGGGGGTGGGAGAGTGAAGGGAGGGAGGGAGGGAGAAGGAGAGGAGGGAGGAAAGGAAGAAGGAATTGGGGAGGGTGGAGGAGGGAGAGTGAGAGTGAAGGGAGAGAGGGAGAAGACAGAAGGAGGAAGGGAGAAAAGGAGAACGAGGAAGGGAGAAGAGAGAAGGAGGGAGAGAGGGAGAACGAGGAGATGGGAGGAAAGGAAGAAAGAATTGGGGAGGGTGGAGGGAGAATAAGAGAGAAGGAGAGGAGCGAGGGAGAATGAGGGGAGGAAATGGAGAATGAGGGGAGAAAAGGGAGAAAGAGGGAGATGAGGGGAAGGAGGAATGAGGGGAGGAGAGAGGGGAAGAAGAGAAGAGAGAGGAGAGGAAGGGAAGGGAGGAATAGGAAGGGAAGGGACGGAGAAGGGAAGAAGGAAAGCAAAGGCGTGAGAATGAGAGGGTACAGGGAAAAGGAGGGAAAAAGGAAGGGAGAAAGGAAGAAAACAGAGAAAGAGGGGAGAGAAGAAAAATAAAAACAAGGGAAAATAAAGGAATAGCGGGAAGAAGAAGGAAAAGAGTGAAGAAGAAAAAAAAGAAAAGAGAAGGAAGAAGGAGAGAACGAAGGACACGAGGACGAAGTCGTGGCCATAAAACCCGAATCGATGACACGAACACGAAAGTTCAAAATCTTCCGATTATCTTTCCTTCAAACTTGAAGATGGAAGGGCGGAAGGTGAGGATAACGAGGAGGAGGAAAGAGGGAAGTAAGGAGGGAAGATGGAGGAGGAGGAAGGGGAGGATAACGAGGAGGAGGAAAGAGGGAAGTAAGGAGGGAAGATGGAGGAGGAGGAAGGGAAGGATAACGAGGAGGAGGAAAGAGGGAAATAAGGAGGGAGGGAGGAGGAGGAAGGGGAGGATAACGAGGAGGAGGAAAGAGGGAAATAAGAAGAGAAGATGGAGGAGGAGGAAGGGGAGGATAACGAGGAGGAGGAAAGAGGGAAATAAGGAGGGAAGAAGGAGGGAAGGAGGAAGGGGAGGATAACGAGGAGGAGGAAAGAGGGAAATAAGGAGGGAAGAAGGAGGGAAGGAGGAAGGGGAGGATAACGAGGAGGAGGAAAGAGGGAAATAAGGAGGGAAGAAGGAGGGAAGGAGGAAGGGGAGGATAACGAAGAGGAGAAGGAAAGGAGGAGGAGGAGGAGGAGGAGAGGGGGAAGGTGAGGATAAGGAAGAGGAGGAAAGGGGGGAAGAAGGAGGGAAACGAGGAGGATGAGAGAGGGGAGGAAGAAAGAGGAGGGAGGAGAAAGAGAGTGGGAAGGAAGGATGGAAAGGAGGAGAAAGAGGGAGAAAGAAGAAGGAAGAAGTTGAGGAGGATAACGAGGAAGGAGGAGGGAAAGATTAGGATAATAATGAGGAGGGAGAAAGAGGGAAATAGGGAAGGCTGGAGAAAAGAAAGAGAGAGATAACAGGGAGGAAGAAAGAAAGAAGGAGAGGAGGAAGATAGTGATGAAGAAGATAAGGAGGAAAGAAGGAAGTAGAAGATGAAAATAAACTGGAAGAGGAAGGAAGGAAGAAAAAGAGAGAAGAAGAATGGTAATGAATATGAAGACGAATAAGGAAGAAGGAGAGAGACGGAAGGTTTGAGGAAGATAACGATAAAGCTGGGAGAAGGAATAAGAAAGAGATAAAGAAGACAAATGAGAGACATGATAACGGTGAGGAAGAAAGAAAGGGAATAAAGAGATAATAGACTGAAACAACCAAACGCATCGGAAGTGAAAAATATTATGAATGAAAGAGATAAATGAATGAATTAATTAATGAATAAATGAAGAGACCAAAAATAGATAAGGAAACTGATAAATGAATGAATGAATAAAGAGATCAAAAAGTTATAAATAGATAGATAGATAAGTAATGAATAAATAACAAACAAACAAACAAAAATTAATGAAAAAATAAACAGGAAGTACAAGAAGAGAGAAAGAGAGAGAGAAAGAGAGAAAGAGAGAGAGAAGAGAGAGAGAGAGAGAGAG
>BOPN01001818.1:187500-192500 GCA_017312705.2 Penaeus japonicus
TTTTCCTTTTATGATCACATTTGTTTCAGCTTATTGAAAAGATTCCTAATTCTCTGGGATGTTGATTTTTCATTTACATACCACATACTTATATATTTTCATGTTTATTATTTCATTTTCTTCTTCTTTTCCTCTCTCTCTCTCTCTCTCTCTCTCTCTCTCTCTCTCTCTCTCTCTCTCTCTCTCTCTCACTCACTCACTCACTCACTCACTCACTCACTCACTCACTCACTCACTCACTCACTCACTCACTCACTCTCTCTCTATCTATCTATCTATCTCTCTCTCTTTCTCTCTCTCTCTCTCTTCTTTTTCACCTCTATCTCTCTCACCTTCGAAAGTTTTAGCTCTCCCTCTGTCTCCCGAAAGTCGATATATTGATATTCTGGTCGATAGATTAATATAGAAAGTGCAGATGACTGACTGATGCATGGCTGAAATGCCTGAATCTCTTATTAGCCGCGATGACTATTCTTTCTTTTCTCTTGTAAGTGACCCGGATCTAAGCAAGTAGATTTGAATTGATATGGAAATTGAAAACTTATCTGCCGTGGTATATTTATTCATAAAGGCATATAGTGTATGGAAATGAACACATATATACAGAATGGAGACGCACATACACATATACAAACGTACAGAGAGACTAACACACACGTGTACACACACGTACACACACACTCACATGTCCAAATATTATCCATATCCACAGACAAACACACAAACACACACATATCCATGTACACACACGCATGCATGTAAAACACACATACATGTGCACATAGAGTTTTTTTCTCACTAAATTATTGCCCATCGGAAGTTACCTTCAAAGACCCCGCAAGCTGCACCGTTCTCCAATACATAACCTGGATATTAAAGTCGGTTTTGGCGCCATCAGGGGATACGAGCGCACTCCCTTTTACGTCAATTTTCAACTTCTCAGATTATTCGTGGGTTGAAAAACAAGAAGGAAAATAAATAGGTACATAAAAATCGAACAAGGAAAAATAACCGACGGGAGAATATTTTTCCTTATATTTTCAAGATCGGATTTCAGCTTATTAGCGGTAGCTTTTCCGTCGCTTTTTCTCTTGAAGATTTAAGGTAAGAATATTCATCTTTTTTCATCACTTATTTTGATTTATTATAAAGAAATTACAATATACGGCCTGACGTAAAATTGGAATGAAATATCTTTATAGTGTGAACACTGTTGTACTATTTATTCATATTTTCAAAATTTAAAAGCGCTGTATATATCCACTTAATATCAAAGGGTACTATAATATGTCCTTTCATGTATATTAGTTCCCTTTAAAACGAATTACCCGCGTTCAAAAAACGAAAATAAATCTGCTACAAGTGGTTAGTGAAAATCCGTAATTATATATATATATTTTTTTTTTTTTTTTTTTTTTTTGGGGGGGGGGATCTTGAATTTGTGAAATAAATATATCTTATGTGTGCCTACATTTTTCGATTTTTTTTTTCACGCGAATCTTGTAATTCAGTTCTTTTATTTAATACATCAAAAGAAAAAATAATAATCCCTTAAAAATAATATATCAAAACATGGTTAGGCTTAAAGTAACAGATAGATAGTCGATAGATAGCAGATTATTAATTCCTCTCCTCCTTTCCCATCAAAACAAAGCGATAGATGGTCATATAAATTAATAAAATATTTATGATAAAATTCCTCCCTTCCCTTTTCAGTGGCCGGCCGCCCCCGCTCCCCTTTCAATTCATCCCCCTCGCCCCCCCCCCTTTCACTTCATCCCCCCCCCCCTCCCCTCCCCTGTCTATCAATGTCAAAATGCTTTCATAATACACAGGACACCTGCCCTTCCACCTTGCAAATGTCTAATCCATTATAGGCATGATAAATACATTAGTTTGTCCTTCTCGCCCCCTCACTCACTCACTCACTCGCTCGCTTGCTCATTCACTCGCTCGCTAACTCACTCGTTCACTCGTTCACATACTCACTCGTTCACTTAAGCATTCGCTTATTCACTCACTCATTCACTCACTCGCTCCTTCATTCCTTCACTCACTCACTCGCTCACTTACTCACTCACTCGTTCACTTACTCATTCGCTTATTCACTCACTCATTCACTCACTCATTCACTCACTCGCTCCTTCACTCCTTCACTCACTTACTCACTCATTAACTCATTCATTCATTCACTTACTCACTCACTCATTAACTCATCCATCCATTCACTCATTCATTCACTCACTCATTCACTCATTCAGTCACGCACTTACTCATTCCCTCACTCACTCACTCACTCATTCACTGACTCACTCTCTCAGTCATTAATTAATTCCCTAATGCATTCACTCTCTCACGCACTCACTCACGCTATCACTCGCTCACTAACCCACTCATTAATTAATTCATTCATTCATTTACTTACTCCCTCACCCACTCAATCCCTCATTCACCCACCCACTCACTCACACACTCACTCATTCAGAGACAGACATAGATAGAAACAGAGACAGACAAACATATAATTACAAACAAACACAGAGCTTAAAGATATACAGAGAGAGAGTGTGAGTGTGTTTGTTAGTATATACATGTATGTTTGCAATCATGGTTGATTTTTTATGCATCTGCATGTGAATAGCAATTAGGACGAAAGGATAAAACAAAACAAAAACGAAAACAAATTTTAAAAAAAATCTCACATCTGACAAAGATGTAGAAATAAAATAAACAAATAAAAATAAAACGATACGGATGAAAAAAAAATGAAAATTTGTAAGTGTGTGTGTGTGTGTGTGTGTGTATGGGAGAGGAAAAGGATGGAGAGTTTTTGCGGGAGGAGAGGTAGATTCATGCAAATTATGAGAGATGGAGTTTTTGTTTGAGTGACTGGATGCATTTTGTGCTCTTTGTAACCCAAAGAAATGAAAAGCAAATAAAATACTGACAGATGGAAATAAATGGAAAGGTAGATATATTGATGAAATAGTTAGAAAGATAGGTAGATAGAAATAGGTAGAAAGATAGATAAATAAAGATAGATAGAGAGGTAGACATAAAAATAGAAAGATAGATATAGAGAATAAAGGTAAATACAGATAATCAGATAGTGGAAGATATACAGAGGGACAACTGGAAGGATAGATGAGTACGAAAAACAAAAAGGAAAGGAAATGAGAAAAATGGCAAGGAAGAAATCTGATACCATGCTAATAGCATTGTGCATGTACAGTAAGATGCAGAGAAGAGGCAGACTGTCAGAGAGAGAGAGAGAGAGAGAGAGAGAGAGAGAGAGAGAAAGAGAGAGAGAGAGAGAGAGGGAGGGAGGGAAAGAGAAAGCGGCAGAAAGGGGATAGATAGATAGGGGCAAGAGGAGACAGAGAGACAGACAAAAGGACAACAGAGACAAACACAGAAAAAAACAGACAAATACAGAAACAATAAACAGAACCAAACACAAACATACAAACACAGAAAGAAAAAAATTGACATACAGACAGAAAAATAGAAAAAAACAGACATACAGACAGAAAAACAGAAAAAACAGACACAGAATAGACAAACAGAAAAAAGACACATAATACAGACAGACAAACAGAAAAAACAGACACATAATACAGACAGACAAACAGAAAAAAAACAGACATATAGACAGAAAAAAACAGACAGACAAATATAAAAAACAGACATACAGACAGAAAAAAACAGACAGACAAACAGAAAAAACAGACACATAATACAGACAGACAAACAGAAAAAACAGACATACACACAGAAAAAACAGACAGACAAACAGAAAAAACAGACACATAATACAGACAGACAAACAGAATAAAAACAGACACATAACAGACAAAAAAACAACAGAAAAACAGACACATCATACAGACAAATAAACATAAAAAACAGACACATAACAGACAAACAAACAGAAAAAAACATACACACAATACGAAGCTATCTCGCATGACACAGACGATGAGGCTTTCGTAAACGCCCTGAAATTGCGAATAGCAGCATCGTTTCACGGGCGGGTGGGCGGAGGAGACGAAAAGAGGGAGGAAGAGAGAGACTGATGAAGAGAGAAAGAGAGAGAGCTGGGAGGGAGGGGGGGAGGGAGGGAGGGGGGAGAGAGGGAGGGAGAGGGAGGGAGGGAGGGAGGGAGGGAGGGAGGGAGAGAGGGAGGGAGAGAGAGAGAGAGAGAGAGAGAGAGAGAGAGAGAGAGAGAGAGAGAGAGAGAGAGAGAGAGAGAGAGAGAGAGAGACAGAGAGAGAAAGAGAGAGAGATAGAGAGAGAGAGAGAAGAGAAAAAGAGAAAGAGAAAGAGAAAGAGAAAGAGGGAATTCTGTATAATACCAATAGTCATATTCCCGTCTCATGCTTAACATCCGGTTCATATCCATTTTCCTTATCATCATGAGAGAGAGAGAGAGAGAGAGAGAGAGAGAGAGAGAGAGAGAGAGAGAGATAAAGAGAGAAAGAGAGCGAGAGAGAGAGAGAGAGAGAGAGAGAGAGAGAGAGAAAGAGAAAGAGAGAAGGATAGATAACAATCTTTATCCTCAGCATCCACATCAGCATCATCATCATAATTACATATCCTGTTACCATCCCCATTACTCAATTTACTCAATATCATTATATAAATTCCCATCTCTATCTATTTCTCTTTTTCTCTTAAAAGTAATAAATTGTTATTCAAATGAAAATCCATTGCAAAGTAGAATTTGTACATGATATAATTATTGATAGGATGAATTATGACAGCGTGTGTTTGGGTTATGTTTATGAGAGCCATTATGTGCTTTATTGAGAGAGAAATGAGGTGGTTAATCTCTCTTTCTCTCACTCTCTCTCTCTCTGTGTCTGTCTATTTCAGTGTGTGTGTTTGTTTGTGTGTGAGGGCTTGTGTGTTTTCTTTTTCTTTATATTTACCCCTCTTATTTTTCCTTGTTACTCCCCTTTTCTTTCTCCTTTTCGCTTTTTAATTTTTTTCGTTCTCGT
>BOPN01001818.1:202500-210000 GCA_017312705.2 Penaeus japonicus
TGAGTGTTTGTCTGTCTGGGTGTTTGTCTGTCTGGGTGTTTGTCTGTCTGAGTGTCTGTCTGTCTGGGTGTTTGTCTGTCTGGGTGTTTCTCTGTCTGAGTGTTTGTCTGTCTGAGTGTTTGTCTGTCTGGGTGTTTGTCTGTCTGAGTGTTTGTCTGTCTGGGTGTTTGTCTGTCTGGGTGTTTGTCTGTCTGAGTGTCTGTCTGTCTGGGTGTTTGTCTGTCTGGGTGTTTGTCTGTCTGAGTGTTTGTCTGTCTGGGTGTTTGTCTGTCTGAGTGTTTGTCTGTCTGGGTGTTTGTCTGTCCGAGTGTGAGAGAGAGAGAGAGAGAGAGAGAGAGAGAGAGAGAGAGAGAGAGAGAGAGAGAGTAATGATAATGATAAATGCTAATAATAATAATAATGATAATGATAATAATAATAATAATAATAATAATAATAATAATAATGATAATAATAATACCAATGGAAATGATAATGACAATGATAATACTACTACCACTACCACTACTAACGATAATAATAATATTGATAATAATAATGATGATAATAACAATACTGATAATGAGGATAATAATAATAGTAATAGTAACGATATTCATAGTAATTATAACAAAATAATGATAATAATAGTAATGATAACGATGATAATAAGAACAATCTAATAATGATAATGAGAATAATATTGATAATATATGATAATCATTAATATTATCATCACAGGTAACAATAACAAACGATAACAACAACACAAAAAACAAGAAAAACAAGAAAACAAACTATATCAAAATCTGCAATAATATCATAAAAATATACGTTGCCATTCTGCAACATTCAACGCGGATCCAATGTGGTTTCCCTCTGCATCATTTTGTGTTGCTTTGGTTATGTGTTTTGGCAAAATATCTTCTTCCGTTGTCTGTTTGTCTGAGTGTCTGTCTGTCTGAGTGTTTGTCTGTCTGAGTGTTTGTCTGTCTGGGTGTATGTCCATCTATTTGTCTGGGTGTCTGTCTGTATGTCTTTGTGTCTGTCTATGTCTGTGTCTTCGTCGCTGTCTGGGTGTTTCTCTGTCTGAGTGTTTGTCTGTCTGGGTGTTTGTCTGTCTGAGTGTTTGTCTGTCTGGGTGTTTGTCTGTCTGAGTGTTTGTCTGTCTGAGTGTTTGTCTGTCAGAGTGTCTGTCTGTCTGAGTGTTTGTCTGTCTGAGTGTTTGTCTGTCTGGGTGTTTGTCTGTCTGAGTGTTTGTCTGTCTGGGTGTTTCTCTGTCTGAGTGTTTGTCTGTCTGTGTGTTTGTCTGTCTGGGTGTTTGTCTGTCTGAATTGTTTGTCTGTCTGGTGTTTGTCTGTCTGGGTGTTTGTCTGTCTGGGTGTTTGTCTGTCTGAGTGTTTGTCTGTCTGAGTGTTTGTCTGTCTGGGTGTTTCTCTGTCTGAGTGTTTGTCTGTCTGAGTGTTTGTCTGTCTGAGTGTTTGTCTGTCTGAGTGTTTCTCTGTCTGAGTGTTTGTCTGTCTGGGTGTTTCTCTGTCTGAGTGTTTGTCTGTCTAGTGTTGTCTGTCTGGGTGTTTGTCTGTCTGAGTGTTTGTCTGTCTGGGTGTTTGTCTGTCTGGGTGTTTGTCTGTCTGAGTGTCTGTCTGTCTGGGTGTTTGTCTGTCTGAGTGTTTGTCTGTCTGGGTGTCTGTCTGTCTGGGTGTTTGTCTGTCTGAGTGTTTGTCTGTCTGAGTGTTTGTCTGTCTGGGTGTTTGTCTGTCTGGGTGTTTGTCTGTCTGGGTGTTTGTCTGTCTGGGTGTTTGTCTGTCTGAGTGTTTGTCTGTCTGGGTGTTTGTCTGTCTGGGTGTTTGTCTGTCTGGGTGTTTGTCTGTCTGAGTGTCTGTCTGTCTGAGTGTTTGTCTGTCTGGGTGTTTGTCTGTCTGAGTGTTTGTCTGTCTGAGTGTCTGTCTGTCTGAGTGTTTGTCTGTCTGAGTGTCTGTCTGTCTGAGTGTTTGTCTGTCTGAGTGTTTGTCTGTCTGAGTGTTTGTCTGTCTGAGTGTTTGTCTGTCTGAGTGTTTGTCTGTCTGTGTGTTTGTCTGTCTGAGTGTTTGTCTGTCTGAGTGTTTGTCTGTCCTGGAATTGTTTCTCTGTCTGAGTGTTTGTCTGTCTGAGTGTTTGTCTGTCTGGGTGTTTGTCTGTCTGAGTGTTTGTCTGTCTGGGTGTTTGTCTGTCTGAGTGTTTGTCTGTCTGAGTGTTTGTCTGTCTGGGTGTTTGTCTGTCTGAGTGTTTGTCTGTCTGGGTGTTTCTCTGTCTGAGTGTTTGTCTGTCTGGGTGTTTCTCTGTCTGAGTGTTTGTCTGTCTGGGTGTTTGTCTGTCTGAGTGTTTGTCTGTCTGGGTGTTTGTCTGTCTGAGTGTTTGTCTGTCTGAGTGTTTGTCTGTCAGAGTGTCTGTCTGTCTAGTGTTTTGTCTGTCTGAGTGTTTGTCTGTCTGGGTGTTTGTCTGTCCGAGTGTTTGTCTGTCTGGGTGTTTCTCTGTCTGAGTGTTTGTCTGTCTGGGTGTTTGTCTGTCTGGGTGTTTGTCTGTCTGGGTGTTTGTCTGTCTGGGTGTTTGTCTGTCTGGGTGTTTGTCTGTCTGGGTGTTTGTCTGTCTGAGTGTTTGTCTGTCTGAGTGTTTGTCTGTCTGGGTGTTTCTCTGTCTGAGTGTTTGTCTGTCTGAGTGTTTGTCTGTCTGAGTGTTTGTCTGTCTGAGTGTTTCTCTGTCTGAGTGTTTGTCTGTCTGGGTGTTTCTCTGTCTGAGTGTTTGTCTGTCTGAGTGTTTGTCTGTCTGGGTGTTTGTCTGTCTGAGTGTTTGTCTGTCTGGGTGTTTGTCTGTCTGGGTGTTTGTCTGTCTGAGTGTCTGTCTGTCTGGGTGTTTGTCTGTCTGAGTGTTTGTCTGTCTGGGTGTTTGTCTGTCTGGGTGTTTGTCTGTCTGAGTGTTTGTCTGTCTGGGTGTTTCTCTGTCTGAGTGTTTGTCTGTCTGAGTGTTTGTCTGTCTGGGTGTTTGTCTGTCTGAGTGTTTGTCTGTCTGGGTGTTTGTCTGTCTGAGTGTTTGTCTGTCTGGGTGTTTCTCTGTCTGAGTGTTTGTCTGTCTGAGTGTTTGTCTGTCTGGGTGTTTGTCTGTCTGGGTGTTTGTCTGTCTGAGTGTTTGTCTGTCTGAGTGTTTGTCTGTCTGGGTGTTTCTCTGTCTGAGTGTTTGTCTGTCTGAGTGTTTGTCTGTCTGGGTGTTTGTCTGTCTGAGTGTTTGTCTGTCTGGGTGTTTGTCTGTCTGGGTGTTTGTCTGTCTGAGTGTTTGTCTGTCTGGGTGTTTGTCTGTCTGGGTGTTTGTCTGTCTGGGTGTTTGTCTGTCTGAGTGTTTGTCTGTCTGAGTGTTTGTCTGTCTGGGTGTTTGTCTGTCTGGGTGTTTGTCTGTCTGAGTGTTTGTCTGTCTGGGTGTTTGTCTGTCTGAGTGTTTGTCTGTCTGAGTGTTTGTCTGTCTGGGTGTTTGTCTGTCTGGGTGTTTGTCTGTCTGAGTGTTTGTCTGTCTGGGTGTTTGTCTGTCTGAGTGTTTGTCTGTCTGGGTGTTTGTCTGTCTGGGTGTTTGTCTGTCTGAGTGTTTGTCTGTCTGAGTGTTTGTCTGTCTGGGTGTTTGTCTGTCTGAGTGTTTGTCTGTCTGGGTGTTTGTCTGTCTGGGTGTTTGTCTGTCTGAGTGTCTGTCTGTCTGGGTGTTTGTCTGTCTGGGTGTTTCTCTGTCTGAGTGTTTGTCTGTCTGAGTGTTTGTCTGTCTGGGTGTTTGTCTGTCTGAGTGTTTGTCTGTCTGGGTGTTTGTCTGTCTGGGTGTTTGTCTGTCTGAGTGTCTGTCTGTCTGGGTGTTTGTCTGTCTGGGTGTTTGTCTGTCTGAGTGTTTGTCTGTCTGGGTGTTTGTCTGTCTGAGTGTTTGTCTGTCTGGGTGTTTGTCTGTCTGGGTGTTTCTCTGTCTGAGTGTTTGTCTGTCTGGGTGTTTGTCTGTCTGGGTGTTTGTCTGTCTGAGTGTTTGTCTGTCTGGGTGTTTGTCTGTCTGGGTGTTTGTCTGTCTGAGTGTCTGTCTGTCTGAGTGTTTGTCTGTCTGGGTGTTTGTCTGTCTGAGTGTTTGTCTGTCTGGGTGTTTGTCTGTCTGAGTGTTTGTCTGTCTGAGTGTTTGTCTGTCTGAGTGTTTGTCTGTCTGGGTGTTTGTCTGTCTGAGTGTTTGTCTGTCTGGGTGTTTGTCTGTCTGAGTGTTTGTCTGTCTGAGTGTTTGTCTGTCTGAGTGTTTGTCTGTCTGGGTGTTTGTCTGTCTGGGTGTTTGTCTGTCTGGGTGTTTGTCTGTCTGGGTGTTTGTCTGTCTGAGTGTTTGTCTGTCTGAGTGTCTGTCTGTCTGAGTGTTTGTCTGTCTGGGTGTTTGTCTGTCTGAGTGTTTGTCTGTCTGAGTGTCTGTCTGTCTGAGTGTTTGTCTGTCTGAGTGTCTGTCTGTCTGAGTGTTTGTCTGTCTGAGTGTTTGTCTGTCTGAGTGTTTGTCTGTCTGAGTGTTTGTCTGTCTGAGTGTTTGTCTGTCTGAGTGTTTGTCTGTCTGAGTGTCTGTCTGTCTGAGTGTTTGTCTGTCTGAGTGTTTGTCTGTCTGAGTGTTTGTCTGTCTGAGTGTTTGTCTGTCTGAGTGTTTGTCTGTCTGAGTGTTTGTCTGTCTGAGTGTTTGTCTGTCTGTGTGTTTGTCTGTCAGAGTGTTTGTCTGTCTGAGTGTTTGTCTGTCTGAGTGTTTGTCTGTCTGAGTGTTTGTCTGTCTGAGTGTTTGTCTGTCTGAGTGTTTGTCTGTCTGAGTGTTTGTCTGTCTGAGTGTTTGTCTGTCTGAGTGTCTGTCTGTCTGAGTGTTTGTCTGTCTGAGTGTTTGTCTGTCTGAGTGTTTGTCTGTCTGAGTGTTTGTCTGTCCGAGTGTTTGTCTGTCTGGGTGTTTGTCTGTCTGAGTGTTTGTCTGTCTGAGTGTTTGTCTGTCTGAGTGTTTGTCTGTCTGAGTGTTTGTCTGTCAGAGTGTTTGTCTGTCTGAGTGTTTGTCTGTCTGAGTGTTTGTCTGTCTGTGTGTTTGTCTGTCTGAGTGTTTGTCTGTCTGAGTGTTTGTCTGTCTGAGTGTTTGTCTGTCTGAGTGTCTGTCTGTCTGAGTGTTTGTCTGTCAGAGTGTTTGTCTGTCTGAGTGTTTGTCTGTCTGTGTGTTTGTCTGTCTGGGTGTTTGTCTGTCTGAGTGTTTGTCTGTCCGAGTGTTTGTCTGTCTGTGTGTTTGTCTGTCTGAGTGTTTGTCTGTCTGGGTGTTTGTCTGTCTGGGTGTTTGTCTGTCTGAGTGTTTGTCTGTCAGAGTGTTTGTCTGTCTGAGTGTTTGTCTGTCTGTGTGTTTGTCTGTCAGAGTGTTTGTCTGTCTGAGTGTTTGTCTGTCTGAGTGTTTGTCTGTCAGAGTGTTTGTCTGTCTGAGTGTTTGTCTGTCTGTGTGTTTGTCTGTCAGAGTGTTTGTCTGTCTGAGTGTTTGTCTGTCTGTGTGTTTGTCTGTCTGAGTGTTTGTCTGTCTGAGTGTTTGTCTGTCTGAGTGTTTGTCTGTCTGAGTGTCTGTCTGTCTGAGTGTTTGTCTGTCAGAGTGTTTGTCTGTCTGAGTGTTTGTCTGTCTGTGTGTTTGTCTGTCTGGGTGTTTGTCTGTCTGAGTGTTTGTCTGTCTGAGTGTTTGTCTGTCTGAGTGTTTGTCTGTCTGGGTGTTTGTCTGTCTGGGTGTTTGTCTGTCTGGGTGTTTGTCTGTCTGAGTGTTTGTCTGTCTGAGTGTTTGTCTGTCTGTGTGTTTGTCTGTCTGGGTGTTTGTCTGTCTGGGTGTTTGTCTGTCTGAGTGTTTGTCTGTCTGAGTGTTTGTCTGTCTGGGTGTTTGTCTGTCTGAGTGTTTGTCTGTCTGAGTGTTTGTCTGTCAGAGTGTTTGTCTGTCTGGGTGTTTGTCTGTCTGAGTGTTTGTCTGTCTGAGTGTTTGTCTGTCTGAGTGTTTGTCTGTCTGAGTGTTTGTCTGTCTGTGTGTTTGTCTGTCTGAGTGTTTGTCTGTCTGGGTGTTTGTCTGTCTGAGTGTTTGTCTGTCTGTGTGTTTGTCTGTCTGGGTGTTTGTCTGTCTGGGTGTTTGTCTGTCTGGGTGTTTGTCTGTCTGGGTGTTTGTCTGTCTGAGTGTTTGTCTGTCAGAGTGTTTGTCTGTCTGAGTGTTTGTCTGTCTGTGTGTTTGTCTGTCAGAGTGTTTGTCTGTCTGAGTGTTTGTCTGTCAGAGTGTTTGTCTGTCTGAGTGTTTGTCTGTCAGAGTGTTTGTCTGTCTGAGTGTTTGTCTGTCTGAGTGTTTGTCTGTCAGAGTGTTTGTCTGTCTGAGTGTTTGTCTGTCTGTGTGTTTGTCTGTCAGAGTGTTTGTCTGTCTGAGTGTTTGTCTGTCAGAGTGTTTGTCTGTCTGAGTGTTTGTCTGTCAGAGTGTTTGTCTGTCTGAGTGTTTGTCTGTCAGAGTGTTTGTCTGTCTGAGTGTTTGTCTGTCTGAGTGTTTGTCTGTCTGAGTGTTTGTCTGTCTGAGTGTTTGTCTGTCTGAGTGTTTGTCTGTCTGAGTGTTTGTCTGTCTGAGTGTTTGTCTGTCTGAGTGTTTGTCTGTCAGAGTGTTTGTCTGTCTGAGTGTTTGTCTGTCTGAGTGTTTGTCTGTCTGAGTGTTTGTCTGTCTGAGTGTTTGTCTGTCTGAGTGTTTGTCTGTCTGAGTGTTTGTCTGTCTGAGTGTTTGTCTGTCTGAGTGTTTGTCTGTCTGTGTGTTTGTCTGTCTGTGTGTTTGTCTGTCTGTGTGTTTGTCTGTCTGTGTGTTTGTCTGTCAGAGTGTTTGTCTGTCTGAGTGTTTGTCTGTCTGAGTGTTTGTCTGTCAGAGTGTTTGTCTGTCAGAGTGTTTGTCTGTCTGAGTGTTTGTCTGTCTGAGTGTTTGTCTGTCTGAGTGTTTGTCTGTCTGAGTGTTTGTCTGTCTGAGTGTTTGTCTGTCTGAGTGTTTGTCTGTCTGAGTGTTTGTCTGTCTGAGTGTTTGTCTGTCTGTGTGTTTGTCTGTCTGTGTGTTTGTCTGTCTGTGTGTTTGTCTGTCTGTGTGTTTGTCTGTCAGAGTGTTTGTCTGTCTGAGTGTTTGTCTGTCAGAGTGTTTGTCTGTCTGAGTGTTTGTCTGTCTGAGTGTTTGTCTGTCTGAGTGTTTGTCTGTCTGTGTGTTTGTCTGTCTGTGTGTTTGTCTGTCTGGGTGTTTGTCTGTCTGTGTGTTTGTCTGTCAGAGTGTTTGTCTGTCTGAGTGTTTGTCTGTCTGAGTGTTTGTCTGTCTGAGTGTTTGTCTGTCTGTGTGTTTGTCTGTCTGTGTGTTTGTCTGTCTGTGTGTTTGTCTGTCAGAGTGTTTGTCTGTCTGAGTGTTTGTCTGTCTGAGTGTTTGTCTGTCTGAGTGTTTGTCTGTCTGAGTGTTTGTCTGTCAGAGTGTCTGTCTGTCTGAGTGTTTGTCTGTCTGAGTGTTTGTCTG
>BOPN01001818.1:220000-222500 GCA_017312705.2 Penaeus japonicus
AGGGAGGGAAGTAGGTAGGGAAGGAGGGAGGGAGGGAGGGAGTGAGGGAGGGAGGGAGAGAATAATCAGGTAGGTACAGACGGTGTGAGCGAAAGGAAAAAATCTTTCTCCAACTTTTTTTTTCCTTCTCACTCTCTCTCTCTCTATCTATCTATCTATCTATCTATCTAACTATCTTTCTTTCTCTCTATTTCTCTATCTATCTATCTATCTATCTATCTACCTATCTCTCTTTCTCTCTATCTCTCTCTCTCTCATCTATCTATCTCCCTCTCCCTCTCCCTTACCCTCTCCCTCTCCCTCACCTCACCCTCACCCTCACCCTTAACCTCACCCTCACCTGAACCCTCCTCCATCGCCTTCTCCCCCCCCCCTCCTCCCTCTCCTCCCTCCCTCTCCCCTTCCTCCCCTTTCCCCTCACAACTTCCAATATCCTTAACACCCCTTTTTCTCCACCCAAACCTCCCTCCTAGAAGCATCCCTTTCCCCTCACACCGGGATACCTGCCTCCCCTCACCCTCTCCCCTCCCCTCCTCACCCTCACCCTCTCCCCTCCCCTCCCTCCCCCTTCGAAATCCCGGGATTATACCAACTCAATTACTGAGTCTGTTTCATTATTACTTTTGCTTCTCCGGCGGACCACGTCGTCATGCTCTGATCTCATTGCTGATTCGGTGCTGTGTTCTCTGGGTGATGTTTCTGTGTCCTCTTTCTCTGTGTCCTCTTTCTCTGGGTGATGTTTCTGTGTCCTCTTTCTCTGTGTGATGTTTCTGTGTCCTCTTTCTCTGTGTGATGTTTCTGTGTCCTCTTTCTCTGTGTGATGTTCTCTGTGTCCTCTTTCTCTGTGTGATGTTTCTGTGTCCTCTTTTCTGTGTCCTCTTTCTCTGTGTGATGTTTCTGTGTCCTCTTTCTCTGTGTCCTCTTTCTCTGTGTGATGTTTCTGTGTCCTCTTTCTCTGTGTGATGTTTCTGTGTCCTCTTTCTCTGGGTGATGTTTCTGTGTCCTCTTTCTCTGTGTCCTCTTTCTCTGTGTGATGTTTCTGTGTCCTCTTTCTCTGTGTCCTCTTTCTCTGTGTGATGTTTCTGTGTCCTCTTTCTCTGTGTCCTCTTTCTCTGTGTGATGTTTCTGTGTCCTCTTTCTCTGTGTCCTCTTTCTCTGTGTGATGTTTCTGTGTCCTCTTTCTCTGTGTCCTCTTTCTCTGTGTGATGTTTCTGTGTCCTCTTTCTCTGTGTCCTCTTTCTCTGTGTGATGTTTCTGTGTCCTCTTTCTCTGTGTCCTCTTTCTCTGTGTGATGTTTCTGTGTCCTCTTTCTCTGTGTCCTCTTTCTCTGTGTGATGTTTCTGTGTCCTCTTTCTCTGTGTCCTCTTTCTCTGTGTGATGTTTCTGTGTCCTCTTTCTCTGTGTCCTCTTTCTCTGTGTGATGTTTCTGTGTCCTCTTTCTCTGTGTCCTCTTTCTCTGTGTGATGTTTCTGTGTCCTCTTTCTCTGTGTCCTCTTTCTCTGTGTGATGTTTCTGTGTCCTCTTTCTCTGTGTCCTCTTTCTCTGTGTGATGTTTCTGTGTCCTCTTTCTCTGTGTCCTCTTTCTCTGTGTGATGTTTCTGTGTCCTCTTTCTCTGTGTCCTCTTTCTCTGTGTGATGTTTCTGTGTCCTCTTTCTCTGTGTCCTCTTTCTCTGTGTGATGTTTCTGTGTCCTCTTTCTCTGTGTCCTCTTTCTCTGTGTGATGTTTCTGTGTCCTCTTTCTCTGTGTCCTCTTTCTCTGTGTGATGTTTCTGTGTCCTCTTTCTCTGTGTCCTCTTTCTCTGTGTGATGTTTCTGTGTCCTCTTTCTCTGTGTCCTCTTTCTCTGTGTGATGTTTCTGTGTCCTCTTTCTCTGTGTCCTCTTTCTCTGTGTGATGTTTCTGTGTCCTCTTTCTCTGTGTCCTCTTTCTCTGTGTGATGTTTCTGTGTCCTCTTTCTCTGTGTCCTCTTTCTCTGTGTGATGTTTCTGTGTCCTCTTTCTCTGTGTCCTCTTTCTCTGTGTGATGTTTCTGTGTCCTCTTTCTCTGTGTCCTCTTTCTCTGTGTGATGTTTCTGTGTCCTCTTTCTCTGTGTCCTCTTTCTCTGTGTGATGTTTCTGTGTCTTCTCTCTCTGTGTCCTCTTTCTCTGTGTGATGTTTCTGTGTCCTCTTTCTCTGTGTCCTCTTTCTCTGTGTGATGTTTCTGTGTCCTCTTTCTCTGTGTCCTCTTTCTCTGTGTGATGTTTCTGTGTCCTCTTTCTCTGTGTCCTCTTTCTCTGTGTGATGTTTCTGTGTCTTCTCTCTCTGTGTCCTCTTTCTCTGTGTGATGTTTCTGTGTCCTCTTTCTCTGTGTCCTCTTTCTCTGTGTGATGTTTCTGTGTCCTCTTTCTTTGTGTCCTCTTTCTCTGTGTGATGTTTCTGTGTCTTCTCTCTCTGTGTCCTCTTTCTCTGGGTGATGTTTCTGTGTCTTCTTTCTCTGTGTCCTCTTTCTCCGTGTGATTTT
>BOPN01001818.1:240000-242500 GCA_017312705.2 Penaeus japonicus
TTACCTAACGAGAGGAACATAAATAATAAGAGAAATGTAAAAAAAAAAAAAAAACTAAAAGAACATAGTATTTTTTATTTATATTTATTTACAAATGCAACCACGAAGGTAAACCACAAACAAATAACACAAAATATACACAAAAACAAACAACAAACAACTTCCAAAGACGAACCGCCTCGCCGTCATGCAACAAAAACAAACAACAAAAATGCATATCCGGATTCACAGCAAAATACGTATGAGCGAATAAAGGCGGAGAGAGAGAGAGAGAGAGAGAGAGAGAGAGAGAGAGAGAGAGAGAGAGAGAGAGAGAGAGAGAGAGAGAGAGAGAGAGAGAGAGAGAGAGAGATTAAGAGAGAGAGAAAAATTAAGAGAGAGGGAGAACGTGCATATGGATGTGACGCCATTTTCTCCTTCTCGGTTGTTTTGCCGTTGCAGGTTGAGACTGAGTCTAGATTCTTGATAAACGAAAGGCATAAATGGATAGAATAATAAAATAGAAAATAACGGAATGAAACATGATACGTAATTCAGTGTATGGATACGTAATGTGTATCTATGTGTGTGTGCGTGTGTGTGTGTGTGTACATACACACACACACACACACACAAACACACACACACAAAAAAACACACACACACACACACAAACACACACACACACACAAACACACACAAACAAACAAACACACGCAAACAAACACACACAAACACACAGACACACACACACACAAACAAACAAACATATACACACACACACACACACACACACAAACAAACAAACATATACACACACACATACACACACAAACAAACACCGAGGGAAAGAAGTTTATAACAAGCTGTTCCCTCCAGCAGCGTGTCCTCGGATCAAGCTGTTATAAAATGGAGCCAGAGCGCACTCGCCAAGACGTGACACACGCGCGCGCACGCTCTGAGCCCGGCTCGGGGAATGAAGGTCGGGTGTTAATCGTCTTTTTTTTTTTTTTTTTTTTTTTTTGCTTTTTTTTTTTGCTTTCTTCTTTTTCTTTTCCTCCTTTATTTTATTTTATCTTTTTTTTATTTGTTCTATTATTTTTCCTTCTTTTTTCTATTTTCATTATCCCTCTCCTTCTTTTCCCCCTCCTCCTCCTTCTCTTCTTCCTCTTCCTCCTTCTCTTCCTCCTCCTTTTTCTTCTCATCTTCCTCTTCCTCCTCCTCCTCTTCTTCATCTTCCTCCTACTCTTCTTCCCCCACCCCTCCTACTCTTTCTTCTCATCTTCCTCCTCCTCAAAATGCCGTCGCACGTTACACCTTTTTCCATATTAATCTATTAATTCTCTCTTCTCCCCCACCCCCCTTTCCCCCCTCAACCCTGCCTCAACACCCCACCCCCCCTCCACCTCCCCCTCCACACCCTCACCCATCCCCCTCCACACCCACACCCCTCCCTCCCTCCCCTCCTCAACATCCCCCTCCACACCCTCAACATCCCCCTCCACACCCTCACCCATCCCCCTCCACACCCACACCCCTCCCTCCCTCCCCTCCTCAACATCCCCCTCCACACCCTCCCCCTCTCAACATCCCCCTCCACACCCTCCTCCCCCCCTCCCCCTCTACCCCCCTCCCCCCTCAACATCCCCCTCCACACCCTCCCCCCCTCCACACCCACACCCCTCCCTCCCTCCCCCCCTCCACACCCACACCCCTCCCTCCCTCCCCTCCTCAACACCCCCCTCCACCCCCTCCCCCCTCCACTCACACCCCTCCATCCCCCCTCCACACCCTCCCCCCTCCCCCCCTCAACATCCCTCCATCCCCCCTCCACACCCTCCCCCCCTCAACACCCCTCCATCCCCTCTCCACACCCTCCCCCTCTACACCCCTCCCTCCTCCTCCCTCCTCCCCCCACATCCCCCTCCACACCCCTCCAAACCCTCCCCCCTTCCACACCCCTCCCTCCTCCTCCCTCTCCCTCTCCCTATCTCCCTCTCTCTCTCCCTCTCTCTCTCTCTCATGGTCAGGCAGGCAGATCATGCGTATCTATTTTCGATGGCGACTTTTAACGTGTGTCTCGGCAGCCGGTAATCGATTGACATTCTCGCTTCTTGTTTCACAGAGATCAAGCTAATGTTGTGAGTCGAATTGTGTTTGAGTGATTATGTGTATATATATGTGTATATATATATATACTATATATATATATATATATATATATATATATATATATGTATATACATATATATATATATATTTTTGGGTGGGTGGGTGGGGGGTTATTTATGTGTGTTTGGGCTTGTGTTGATGTGTGTGTGTTTGTATGTCTGTGTATTTGTTGATTTTTTTTAGATCTATTGTACTTGGCTGTTTCTGTGTCTTTGTCTTTGTCTCTGTTTGTTTGTTTGTTTATTTATCTGTCTGTCTTATAAATCATATATCTCTCCTATATTTCTTCTAAATCATTTATCTCTTGTCTACCTGCTATCAATATTTATCAAGTGTTTCTATTTCTTTT
>BOPN01001818.1:257500-259555 GCA_017312705.2 Penaeus japonicus
ACTAATAGAGACATAGATAGATAGACAGGCAGATAGATATACAAATTGAGTGACTGAGTGACAGCTTGATAAATTGATAGCTAGAAAGGTCGATAGATAGATAGACAGAGATTAGTGAAGACTTAGTGAATGGTAGACAGATAATTATAGATAGCTAGAAACAGACACAAACAGAGTGAGAAAGGGGATGAGAGACGGACGATAGATAAGTGCTAGATAATAGGTTGACAGATAGACAGGTAAATGTGGGAAGGAGAAGAGAGAGAGAAAGGGGGGTGGGGGTAGAGAGAGAAAGGTAGGGCAGGATAAAAGGGGGATGAAGCAGCTGAATAGATACGGAGCTTATCTATGAGAGAAAGAGAGAGGGAGGATAGATAGAGAGAGAGAGAGAGAGAGAGAGAGAGAGAGAGAAAGAGAGAGAGGAAAGGGTAGAGAGGATAGTGATAGTGGGAGTGATAAAGTAAGGAAGTAATGATAATAATAATAGTAATAACAATAATGATAATAACAATAATGATAAGGATCATGATATTAATAATAACCAAAGTACTAATAATAACAATACTACTACTACTAATAATAATAAGGGTCATGGTAGTAATAATAATGATAATAATAATAAGAAGAAGACGAATAAGAATGATAATAAGAATAATGATGGTAATAATAACAACAACAACAATCATAATAATAATGATAGTAATGATGATAGGAATGATAATAATAATGATAACAATGATAATAATAATGATGATATAAACGATAATAGTAATAATAATAATTATTATCATTATTATTATTATCATCATTATTATTATTATTATTGTTATCATTATCATTATCATCATTATTATCATTATCATTATTATTATTACTATTATCATTATCATTATTATCATTGTAGTAATAATAATAATAACGATAACAATAACGATAATTATAATAATAATGATAACAATAACAATGACCATAATGCAAAGAAGAGCCGGACGACCAGCAAAAAGTGAGCAATCTCGCCCCCACGCCCACACTTACCTGTCACAGCCCACACGAGTAGGATTTGGAAGGCCCAGAGAACGCCCATGCTGAGGGTAGTGCAACGACTGGACACTCACGCTGAACTACGCCTCAAAATGCTGATCATTATTTAAATTCACTCTTTTTATACTAGTATATCTTTTTGTTTTTTCTTTCGTCACGGTTTGTAATCTGTATGTGTATGTGGATTAAATTTATATATGGATATATTTCTTTTCTTTTCTTTTCTATAATCTATGTGGGTGTTACACTATCTCTCTCTTTCTCTCTCTTTCTCTCTCTCTTTCTCTCTTCACTATACACTTCGTATGCGTCACTGTATTACCTCGGTCACTATATACGACTCACTGTTATGTATACACTCTACACTAGAATTCACAACACTGTTTTGTTTTGTTTTTCCGATTCTGTTGTCTTGTGTTTTCTTTCTCTTCTTCAGTTTCCAAACTTCACAATCGGAGGAAAATGTATTTCACTTTTCCTCTCCTCCCCCCCCACCATCAAAAATTATCCTCACACCCCCCCACCAGTGAGGATACAGTGAGGAGTTAGTCACACCTCACAAGTTCGATGAGGTGAGGACACGATGCCAAAGCTCAGAGGAAGCTCACATATCAGAGAACAAAGGGGGAGAACAACGGTGGAGAACAACGGTCGAGAACAACGGCAGAGAACACGAGAGAACACGGGAGAACGCGTGTGTTATTGCGGCGCTGGGTGGAGCCTCGCGTACGGGTGCGTGTGTGTGCTAAGCTGCGCTGCTTCAGCCAGACTGCCGATCGCACTGTCCCCCCCACCTACCTCCCTCCCTCCCTCTCTCTCTCGCTCTCGCGCTCTCTCTCTCTCGCTCTCTAGCGCGCGCTTGTCTCTCTCTCTCTCTCTCTCTCTCTCTCTCTCTCTCTCTCTCTCTCTCTCTCTCTCTCTCTCACACTCTCTCTCTCTCTCTCTCTCTCTCTCTCTCTCTCTCTCTCTCTCTCTCTCTCTCTCTCTCTCTCTCTCTCTCTCTCTCTCTC
Source organism: Penaeus japonicus (assembly GCA_017312705.2). Taxonomy (NCBI): domain Eukaryota; kingdom Metazoa; phylum Arthropoda; class Malacostraca; order Decapoda; family Penaeidae; genus Penaeus; species Penaeus japonicus. The sequence continues at coordinate 259,552 of BOPN01001818.1, forward strand.
TCTC
>BOPN01001819.1:15000-18228 GCA_017312705.2 Penaeus japonicus
GCTCTTTTGGGGCCCTGGGTGTTTGAAGAAGAAAAAAAAAGGAAAAAAAAGAAGAAGAAGTAAAAGAAATAAGAGAAAAAAGGTAATTCCTCTTCGTCATAGAAACCACTGCTACGCCAGCGGGAATTCGGCGAATGGGGGTGTATGGTGGAGGGGGAGGAGGAGGAGGAGGAGGGAGAGGAGAAGGAGGAGGGAGAGGAAGAGGAGGAGGGAGAGGAAGAGGAGGAGGGAGAGGAAGAGGAGGAGGGAGAGGAAGAGGAGGAGGGAGAGGAGGAGGAGGAGGAGGAGGAGGAGGAGGGAGGAGGAGGAGGAGGAGGAGGAGGAGGAGGAGGAGGAGGGAGAGAGGAAGGGGAAGGGGAGGGAAGAAGATGGGAGATGAAGGAGAGAGCGAGTGAGGGGAAAGTGTAGGAGATGGGTAGGAGATGAGGGAGAGGGAAGGAGGGAAGGGGGGAAAGGGGGGAGATGGAGGGGGCAAGGTGAAAGGGGGTGAGGAGGAAAGGGGAAATGGGGTAGAGGGGGTGAGGAGGAAGAATGAGTAGAAGGAAAAGAAGAGAGAGAAGAGGTGGAGGAAGGGGGGAAAGGAGGGAAGGGGATAGGAGATGAGTGGGAGACGGAGAGAGGGCGAGAAGAAGGGAGGGGACAAGGAGGAGAGATAGAGAGAGAGAGGAGGTGGGAGATGGGTACGCAAGAAAGAGGTGGGGAAAGAAGGGAAAGGGGGAAGGAAAGAGAGGAGGTTGGGGGAAAAAATGCGGAGGTGAGGGGAAAAAGGGGGGGAGAGGACGAGGGGGAGAAGGGAAACAAGGGGAGAGAAGGAGAAGAAGCAGGAGAAGAAGAACGGAGAAGAAGTAGGAGAAGAAGAACGAGGGTGAGGGAGGTCGGGAGGGTAAAAGGGGGGGGGGGGAAAGGGGGATGAAGGAGGAGACAAAGAAGGAAGAGAGAGAGAACAAAAAAAAGGGGGTTTAAATTAAGACTTGATTGAGATATTAAATTAAGCCAAGAGCCACCGCCCTGCCGATGGCGACCTCCGAAACACCTCACTTCGAAAACTTTTTTCTCTTCTTCCCTCCAGAAGTGGCATGAATTCGGTCGGGTTGTCGGGGTGTCTGTCGGGTGGGTCCGGTCGGGCTTTTCGGTCTCTCTCGGTCATTCGGGTATAGAAAGGAGAGGGAGACTCCTCGCCTTGTCTTGTCTAGCCTCTTTGCGCGTCGCCAAGAAGTTCCAAGAAAGAGGAAAGAGTTTGAAAGGAAGTGGTCATCAAACGGGGTTGGTTAGAGCCACTTGACAAGGGAAGGAATTCCGTTAGGTGGGGATTTTACGGCCTTCAATCTCGCTTCTAGATTCGGCCGCCGAGGCAAATAGTTTAACTTCGGCTTTCTCAGTTTTGGGCTTTTTTTCAGTGTTTTTTTTTTTTTTTTTTTTTTTTTTTTTTAAGATTGTTTGTCTTTTTTATGTGTATTTTTTTTTTCTATCTATTTATCGATTTATTTTTTTACTTCTTATAGCTATTTTTAAATATTTCCTTTTTATTCTTTGACATTTAGTTATCTTTTTTTTTCTTTTGTTAATCGATATTTTCTGTTTGCTTTTCGTCGATATAAATTCATTATTATTTTATCATTACTGTTATTATCATTCTTATTATTCGTATTCCTATCATGATCATCTTCATCATTATCACATTCTTTATCATTATCATCTTCATCACTATCAGATTTTTATCATTATCATTGTTATTGTTATCATTATCATGACCATTATTATAATCATCATTATCATTGCCACTATCATGATCATGATCATTATCATTATTGATAGTAGTAGCAATAGTTGTACTACTACTACTATCACTACTCCAGCTACTACCACTCTTACTACTACTGCTACTATTAATACCATTACTATTACTACTATTTTGATAATCATTTCAATATCGAACAGCTGATGAAACGTGATATGTGTTGCTGTCTAGAATCTGCAAGAAATGACGGCATGTTTGATGATCTGTTGAGCAAAACAGAAAATGCGATTACAAAACACACATACACGCACAATAAAATACCCACATCCACGCTAACGCACGCATACAAAAATTTAAGCGCACGCAAACTGTATAACAACACATATTGTTAACACGTACGCCCCTCACCGTCACTAACCCACACAAACACACACACCCACCCACACACACGCACACATACACACACACTCACACACACACACTCACTCACACACACACACACACACACACAAACAAACACACACACACACACACACACACACACTCACACACAAACACACACACACACACACACACAAACACACTCACACACACACACACACACACACACACACACGCACGCACGCACGCCCACTAATGAGAAACGCATCCTCATCTCGTCTCAGACAAATTCACACGATCGCCGTCCATCACTCAAAGGTCCTCTCGCGCCCAAGCGGACTGACTCTCTCTTCCTCTTCCTCCTCTCTTCATCTTCCTCTTCCTCCTTCCTCTGTTCCTCCTTCTCCTTATTCTTCCTATCTTTCTCTTTCTCCTTCTTCTTCTTCCTCTCTTTCTCTTTCTCCTTCTTCTTCCTCTCTTTCTCTTTCTCCTTCTTCTTCCTCTCTTTCTCTTTCTCCTTCTTCTTCCTCCTTCTTCTTCCTCTCTTTTTCCTTCTCCTTCTTCTTCTTCTTCTTCCTCTTCCTCCTTCTTTTTCCTCTCTTCCTCCTTCTCCTTCTTCTTCCTCTTCCTCCTTCTTCTTCTTCTTCCTTTCTTCCTCCTTCTTCTTCCTCTCTTCCTCTTCCTACTTCTTCTTCCTCTCTTCCTCCTTCTCCTTCTTCTTCCTCTCTTCCTCCTTCTTCCTTCCTCTCTTCCCCCTTCTTCTTCTTCCTCTCTTCCTCCTTCTCCTTCTTCTTCCTCTCTTCCTCTTTCTCCTTCTTCTTCATCTTTTCCTCTTCCTCCTTCTTCTACTTCTCCTCTATCTCCTTCTCTCTCTGCATTTTTCCTTCTCCTTCTACTCCTTTTATCTTGTATTTTCTTTCTATTTATCTTTCTCAACCACCCTCTCCCTCTTCCCTTCAGCTCCTCTCTTCCACTTCTTCCACCCTCTCCGCCCTCCTCCACCCTCTACCATCACTCCCTCTCCCTCCCTCCTCCCTCCACCCCCACCCTTAACCATCTGCCCTCCTTTACCCTCCCTCTCCCCTCTCTCCTCCTCCACCCTCTCCACC
>BOPN01001819.1:31351-33851 GCA_017312705.2 Penaeus japonicus
AGATGGGAGAGAGGAAGGGAAAGGGATGGGGAGGGAAAACGAAGGATGAGATAGGTTGTGGGAAGGGAAGTGAACTTGAAGGAAAAGGGAGGGAGGAGAAGAGAGAGAGGGAAGGAGAAGGGAGGGAGGGGGAGGAGGAGGAGAAAAAAAAAAGTGAGGGAAGAGAAGAGAGGAAAAGGGAGGAGAGGGAAAGTAGTTGGAAAAAAGGAAACGAAAGGAAAGAAGAGAGGAAGTTGGGGGAGGAGGAGGGAAGGAAGGGAGAAGGGAGGGAGAAGGAGGGAAGAAGAGTGAGGAGAGAGGCGAGAAGAAGGAGAGAGAAAAGAGGAAGGAAGAGCAGAGAGGAAGAGGAAGGACGGACGTTGTATAGAGAGGGGGGGGGGGGGTATGGACAGAGTGAGAGGGGGAAGGGAAAAGAGGATAATGACAATAATGAAAATGATGATGATAATGAGAATGACAATGATAAGAATAAGATAATGATGATAATGCTAAGAATGATAATGAGGACGATGATGATACGTATGATGATAATAATCATAATCATAATAATAAGGATAATGATCATAATGACGATATTGATAATAACAATAAAAGGATTATTAAGATAACAATAATGATGATGATGGAAGTAATGTTGTAATCATAATAATAATAATGATAACAGCAATTATGATGATAATAGGTAATATAGATAATAATTATAATAATTACGCAAAATGATAGTCATTCAATATTATTATATCATTATGATTAATATCAGTATTACAAGCGTAGTTATATAATTACTTTTCTACCCAAAAAAGTGAATGTAAGAATGAAATTAGAAAAAAAAGAAAAAAACAACGAAAAAGAAGAAAGAAGAATAAGAAAGAGAGAAAAAAGAAAATAGAAATAGAAGAGAAAAAAGGAATAAGAAGGAACAAGAAAAAAAAAAAAAGAGATAGAAATAAGTATAGAAAATAGAAATAGAAAGTAAAAAAGATAAAGATAGATAGATAGAGAAATAGATAGCACAGACAGATTGATAGATACGTATAAACATACATACATAACAACCTCTTTTTCCACCTACTCCTTTCTACACTACCCCTACTCCGCCCCCTCCCGCCCAATCAATACCCCCTCCGTCAATCATAGCATCGCAATATTGATAATCACAGGTTATCTTGCAACCTCTAAGATATTCAAACAGGGTTGAGCTGGAGATGGAAAGAGAGAGAGAGAGAGAGAGAGAGAGAGAGAGAGAGAGAGAGAGAGAGAGAGAGAGAGAGAGAGAGAGAGAGAGAGAGAGAGAGAGAGAGAGAGAGAGAGAGAGAGAGAGAAAGAGAGATAGATAGATAGATAGATAGATAGATAGAGAGAGAGAGAGAGAGAGAGAGAGAGAGAGAGAAAGAGTGAGAGAGACATGGACACAAGAAAACCAGAAAAAGAGAAAGAACGCGTAAATGAGAGAAAGAGATTGAGCGAAAGAGAAGAAGGGAGCGATATCTGTTAAGAGCGAAGACGCCCGGAGATAAGGGAATGATTTGTGCACAAGATACCCCCCCAAACCCCCCCAAACCCCACCCCCAACCCCCATTCACAGATAGCGGTTACGCGAGATAACAAGACATGATCTTACACAATGGAGGAGGAAGAGGAGGGAGGAGGAGGAGGGGGAGGAGGAGGATGAGGAGGGGAGGAGAGGATTGGAGGAGGAGGCGGGAGGTGGAGGATGGAGGAAGGAGGAAGAGGGAGGGGGGAGAGGAGGAGGGGGAAGGATAGGTAGGAGGAGGAGGAGAAGGGGGAGGAGGGAAGTAGGAGGAAGGAGGAGAAGGAGGAGGAGGTGGGAGGGATAGGTAGGAGGAGGGATAGGGAGGAGGAAGGGGAGGGATAGGTAGGAGGAAGGAGTTAGGAGAAGGAGGAGGAGGTATGGGGAAGAGGAAGGATGGAGAGGACACAGGAGGCTTTGATTAGTATCACCTATCCTCTTCCTCCTCCTCTTCTTTCCTTCTTCTTCTTCGTCTGCTTATTATTATAATTCATATTCTTTTCCTCCTCCTCCTCCTCCTCCTTCTTCATCCCAACCTCCTCCCTTTCTCCCTCCTCCTCCTTCACCTCAATCTCCTCCTCCTCCTTCATCTTAACTTCCTCCTCTTCCTCCTCCTCCATCTCCCTCCCTCTCCCTCATCCTCCCCCTCCTCCCCCTATCCCCCTCTCATAAATCTGTTGTTTACTCTTGAAAATTTGAGAGGAATCTCCAATTTAGGAAAAAATTGCATAGCGCTTGAAAAATTGCAATTAAGACATGAAACAAAGAATATCTTTTGGACTGCTTCTCTCTCTTTCTCCCTCTCCCCCTCTCTCTCTCTCTCTCTATCTTTCTCACTCTCTCTCTCTCTCTCTCTCTCTCTCTCTCTCTCTCTCTCTCTCTCTCTCTCTCTCTCTCTCTCTCTCTCTCTCTCTCTCTCTCTCTGTCTCTGTCTCTGTCTCTGCCTCTCTCTCTCTCTCTCTCTCTCTC
>BOPN01001819.1:51351-63851 GCA_017312705.2 Penaeus japonicus
CAATGTGGAGGGGGGGAGGGGAGGAAGGGAGGGGAGGAAGGTGAAGGGGGGGGGGGATGAGAGGAGTGTTTGTGGGAGAAGGGGGGTGGGGGGAGAAGGCTGAGGAGGGGGATAGTGTTTGTGTGAGTGTGAAGGGAAGGGGGGGGGGGTGTTACTTTGTGTTTGTGAGTACGTTTTCAGTGAACTTATGGGAGAGAGGGGTGGGATGGGGGGTAGGCTCTGTGTAGAGAGGGGGGGGGGGGAGAAGGCGGACGGACTTGGGGGCGTGTGTGCGGGAGAGTGAGTGTTTGTGTCTGTATCTATAAGAGTGGAAGAATCTTTCTGTTTATACACACATGTGCTTGTGAATTTAGTGCGTTATTTATGTTAGTATGTGGACACAGACGAGCGTAAATGTACTTTCCTCACCTCAATCTTAGTATTCATTATGTATCTCGACTTTAGCGAGAGATACTGACAGACAAACGTCTTTCAACTTTCATCTTAAGTGTATCAAATCATACCATCCCCTCTCCCCCTCCCCCTTCCCCACCCCCACCCCCAAAAGACCCAATAGAGCCCAAAATAGACAGCGAAAGAACGAAGAAAAGACCTCTACGTAACATCCTATCCGATCCGCGCCATTCGTAATCTTTCGCCGATGGCCAGAAACAAAACTCAAAGCTCTCATTTCTCTCAATGTGTTCTCTCGTCCGATATATATATTTGGAAAACTATTTTGTGATAATTAGAACGATCAATGTTAATAATAATCAAGAAAATAATTCCGGTAATGAGGTCCATGAAGGCAATAACGATAACCTCGCTAATTACGAGCTTAAAGGAGCGATATCATTAGCTCCGTAAATTACCGGAATATTACGACAGAGAGAAAAGTTTATACGCGATTATCATGCAAATTGTATTAGTAAAAATAGCCGAACTGTTTTTTTCTTCTCTAATGATACTACATTACAGGGAAATTTCATTATCAGGAGGAAAATCAATGATTCTATGTATTTTGATGACGCAAATGGTAATGAAGTTGTAGACATTTCGTTTGCACGAACAATATCATTGCAATAACTCCAGCTGTGTTCACGGAAATGCTCGTTGTTGCAAGGCTGGTAATAATATCGTGTTAGTCAGGGTAGTTAGAGAATTTATACGAAAGATATGGCACGGATTTGATATGAGATATATGAACCCGATTGTTTTATTATTAAGATCAAATGAGTTAGTTTAGATTAGACTAAGCTAAATTGAGTTGGTATCAAAATCATCTTTGTCAGTGATACCAAAGTTAATATTATTAGAATTGTTATTGGTGCTTTTTATGATACGAATAAAATCATAGTTTTTTTTAGAGGATGAATGTTGATAAACTTTATCATAAAAGATATTCATACCAATGATAGTAAATATAATAAACATAAAAATAAATCATAATAAAAGTACCCATGAAAATAAACACCATCAGTGTCTCAAATTAATAACACCATCCACAACACCATTAATAAAAAACAATAAATAAAACGAATATAAACAACAACACGTACAGCTGACCAGTAGAAAGGGACGCCTTGTCAGAACACGATCAAATAAACGTAATGTTTTTTATATATATTTCTGTGATGATGATGTTGACAAGGACCATCCCGATTGACTGCCTTGATTTGTGTGTTTGTTTGTTTGTTTTTTGTTTGTGTGTGTGTGTGTGTGTGTGCGTATATGTGTATAGATAGATGGATAGCTATATAAGTAAATACATCTACACACACGCACACACACACACACACGCACACACACACACACACACAAACACACACACACACACACACACAAACACACACACACACACACACACAAACACCCACACAAACAAACACACACACACATACACACACACACACACACGCAAACACCCCCCACCCCCACCCCCACCCACACACATGCACACACACTGGAGATACGATATTTGAATGACTATATATATATATATATATATATATATATATATATATATATATATATACATATATATATACATATGTATATATATATGTATATATATATATATATATATATATATATATATACATATATATATACATATATATATATACATATGTATATATATGTATATATATATATATATATATATATATATATATATATATATATATACATATGTATATATATATATATATATTGTGTGTGTGTGTGTGTATGTGTGTGACTGTGTGTGTGTGTGTGTGTGTGTGTGTGTGTGTGTGTGTGTGTGTGTGTGTGTGTGTGCTTGTGTGTGTACATATATATTAACTATAACTTTTGCGTAAAATTATAGTTTAAACTTATTTGGATGCCCCATTGGAAAGTTTGGTGGGGAAGGGGAGGGGGGGGGGAGGGGACCATAGGCTCCCTCCCCTCCAAATGTCGCCCCTTGGACCTAAATGAATAGATAGATAAGTATGCAGATATAGACATAAATGCTAGCCGGACTCCAATAAATAGATATAAGAACACACACACACACAACACACACACACACACACACACACACACACACAACACACACACACACACACACACACACACACACAACACACACACACACGCACAGAGCAAATATTTGAACATATTCCGTATATATCATCTGGCTGTGTACATAGTAATTTTTATCTCCTTTAAAATTCTCTCTTTTTTTTCTTCTTTTTTTTTAGCAAAATTTAATCAGACACGTCAGTTTGTGTGCAGATTCTAACACAGGTATAATGCCTTGATTCTGCCAACGCGGTTATACACACGAAAATTCCAAGCATGGATCTAATCATTTTGATCATAATCACAAGAAATAGTTAGGCTAGGCTTAGCATTACCAGTCGTAGCCAGTCAAAAATGATGATAAGATAAGACAACAGATAGATTAAAGATTATGAATCATTGTCGTAAATCAGGTGTAGTTGGAAGTGAATTTTCGGAACGTTTTTTTTTTTTTTTTTTAAGTCTTCCCTCAAGGCATTTTTTTTTTTTAAGGTCTTCCCTTGAGGTAGTTTAAGAGCGAGTCACCTAAGTTATTAAAAAAAAGTCTTTAGAATTATAGCGTAAGTTGTCTATCTATTTAACTAGTAGTTCTCTGCTAGTCTCATTCTAGTCTTGCTATTGCAATTACTGATGCTAAATACAAAAGATAATCTTAATTAGGGAGCGGTAAGTAGGTGTGTGTGTGTGTTTCTAGGGGGGGGGGGGGGATTTGGCTGGACTGGTATTGTGCTGTTTTTCTTTTCTTCTCCCTCCCTCTCCCTTCTCCCTCTTCTTTTATCCTAAGGCACTTCTCTCTCTCTCTCTCTCTCTCTCTCTCTCTCTCTCTCTCTCTCACTCTCTCACTCTCTCTCTCTCTCTCTTCTTCTTCTTCTTCTTCCCTCTCCTCCCTCTCTTCCTCTCCCCTCTCTTCCCCGTCCCTTTCCCCCCTTTTCTTCTCCTCCCTTCCCATAACCCACCTTTCCCCTTTCCTCCCCACCCCTCTCCCTCCACCCCCTCCTCTCCCCCTCCTCCCCAAAATAAGAAAGAAAACAATATTTTCTCCCCCACCCCCCACCTGCTTTCAAATCCAAGAAAAAAAAATCTACAACATATTTACTTTTAGTTGGAATCTCGGCCTTAGAGTTGCGAGTTGCAAGTCGCAACATTCTATAAAAAAAATCTCTACTCTACCCCGCCCCCTCCCCCACCCCTCTTCCTTCTCCCCTTTCCCCCTTTTACCCCTTTACCCTCTCCTCATCCACCTCCTCTTCCTCTCCTCATCCCTTCCGTCCTCTTTCTCTCCCACCTCTACCCTCCTCCCTTCCTCCTCACCTCCCCTCCTTCATCTCCCCCCCCCCTACCCCTCCTTGATCCGAATAATCAAACCAAACCCTAAGGCTGCCCTGGTTGTTAGGTCCTTCTTGTTCTCAGTTCCTACGAGTCCTTTGCTTATTAGTTTCTGTCTCTGGCTTTTTGTCTGTCTGTCTGTCTGTCTCCCGTTCTATCTGTCTCTCTCTCTCGCTGTCTGTATCTATTTCTATTTTTTTTTTTCTCTCTCTCTCGCTCTCTCTCTCTCTCTCTCTCTCTCTCTCTCTCTCTCTCTCTCTCTCTCTCTCTCTCTCTCTCTCTCTCTCTCTCTCTCTCTCTCTCTGTATATATATATATATATATATATATATATATATATATATATATATATATATATATATATATATATATATATCCATCTATCTCCCCTTCTCTCTATCTCTCTATCTGTCTCTCAGCAAATATTTACCAGTAAGTAACCACTTGCCACAATAAATATTCCCTCCCTCCCTCCCTCCCCTCTCTCCCCCCCCTCCCTCCCTATTTCTCTTTCTCTCTCTCTCTCTCTCTCTCTCTCTCTCTCTCTCTCTCTCTCTTCCCTCTCTCTCTCTCTCTCTCTCTCTCTCCCTCTCTCTCTCCCTCTCTCTCTCTCTCTCTCTCTCTCTCTCTCTCTCTCTCTCTCTCTCTCTCTCTCTCTCTCTCTCTCTCTCTCTCTCTTCTCTCTCTCTCTCTCTCTCTCTCTCTCTCTCTCTCTCTCTCTCTCTCTCTCTCTCTTCCCCTCTCTCCCTCTCTCTCTCTCTCTCTCTCCCTCTCTCTCTCCCCTCTCCCTCTCTCTCTCTCTCTCTCTCTCTCTCTCTCTCTCTCTCTCTCTCTCTCTCTCTCTCTCTCTCTCTCTCTCTCTCTCTCTCCCGCGGTTCATAACTCGTTCGGTAGAGCAAACACGGCACCCTCAACTATCGGCATTTTATTAATCCACCAACAATTTATCCCACGCGATCGGGGGGGAGGGAGGGAGGGGGAGGGGAGAGGGAGGGAGAAGGGGATAGAGGGAGGGAGGTGGGGTTAGAGGTTGGGGATAGGGAGGGAGGAGGGGGATGAGGAAGGGGTTAAGTAGGAGGTGGAAAAGGTGGAGAAGAAGAAGAAGAGGGGGAGGAGGGGGGAGGGGGGTTGGAGGGGCTCTTATCTTGCCGAAGGAATCTCCCCCCCTCTAAGTCCCCCCCTATAATTCCCAACAAGAGCCGGACACTTAATCGAATTAGCATTTTGTACCTCCACACCCGCTCAATATAAGTAATGACTTAATCAGAGCAGTACTTGGAGAAAAAAACTCTCTCGCTCTCTCTCTCTCTTCTTCTTCTTCTTCTCTCTCTCTCTCTTCTTCTTCTTCTTCTTCTTCTTCTCTCTCTCTCTCTCCTCTCTCTCTCTCTTTTACTTCTTGTCTCTTTTCATCTTTTATCTTCGCCCTTCTTCTCTCTCACTCTCCTCTCTTCTCCCCCCCCTCTCACTCTCACTCCTATCTTCTCATTTCCTCTCTTTCTCTCTTTTCCCTCTCCTCCTTCCCATCTTTTTTCTCATCACTTCCTTCCTTCCCTCCCTTTCCCTCTCTCCTTCCCCTTACTCCCTCTACCAATTCCCTCCTCTCCCTCTCCCTCCCTCCACCTTCCCTCCACTACACACACACACACACACACACACACACACACACACACACACACACACACACACACACACACACACACACACACACACACACACACACACACACACACACACACACACACACACACACACACACACACACACACACACACACACACACACACACACACACACACACACACACACACACACACACACACACACACACACACACACACACACACACACACCCTCTCGACCACTTAAATTGCACCGGGTCGGGTTCATAAGTCAGAAGCCAGAGTGCTTGTTGTAGGGGGGGTAGGGGGAAGGGGGAAGGGGGGGGGGAGGGACGACTTGCAGGGAACAATATATCACGGGGAAAATCACAGGTCTTTTTTTTTAATCTTCTTTTTATCTATTTTCTTATCTTTTTTTTTTTTTATTCAGGTGGATAGGGAGGGAGGGGGGAGGAAGTGGGGATAGGGAGGAAGGGGGGAGGGGGAGGGGATATGGGAGGGAGGGGGGAGGGGGATGAGGGAGGGAGCATAAGGGAAGGGAGGGGATAAGGGAGGGAGGGGAAGGGGGAGGAGATAAGGGAGGGAGCATAAGGGAAGGGAGGGGGAATGAGGGGAAGGGGGTGTAGGGGAGGGGGGAGGGGTGACGTCGTCTCACCTGTTGTCTCTTCTCTCGCTTCCTCATTTTTCTTGTTTTTCTTCTCCTTTTCCTTTCCTTTCTCTTCCTCACATCGGCCTCTCTCGCTCTCCCTCGCTCTCTGTCTCAGAATCTTTCTCTCCCATCTCTCTCTCGTTTTATTTCGATCATTTTTCTTTTCTCTCTCTCTATTTATTTATTTATCTCTCTCCTCCTCCCCTCTCTATCTATCTATCTATCTCTCCCTCGCCCCCTCTCTCTCTCGCTCTCTCTCTCTCTCTCTCTCTCTCTCTCTCTCTCTCTCTCTCTTTCACTCTCTCTCCTTTCCTCTTTTTCTTCCTCCCTATTTGCTTTAATATTTATAAACAACAGCCAACACATTCCCAACCATTTACTTTTGCAAATAAAACAGCTTAAACGAAACGAAATTAAATTCTTTTGGAAATATATTCCTCTCTTTTACATTAACTTTTTTTTTTTTTTTTTTTTTTTTTTTTTTTTAAGAAAGAGTCAACTGACGTAATTCATTCCATAATTCTGTTTATTTTTTATTATTATTATTATTATCTTTAAAAGAATTTCTCTTTGTGTATTTATCATCTATTTCAGCTACTTACTTTTGATATTCAGTTATTTATCTATCTATTGATAATAAATTTATTTATCTACACACTTCTTTACCTACGTGTTAATTCATCGCATTTATACACCAATAAATAAATACATTATAAATCTATTTATCTATTATACTCACATTTTAGTCTGTTTTGTCTAGTACTTGTCCAGCGAATTCTCCAACCAATCAGCGCTCGAGTCTGAACCCAAGGCCACGCCCACAAATGGAGAAGAAGATCACGGTGCTAAGTTTCTTCAAGACGTTTATAATTTTCTTCGTATTTCTTCTTATGAAATGAAGAATAGTCGTGATATATATTTCTGATGTTGATAAATGATACATTGATATGTAAGTGAGTAAAGGAATTGATGAATTGATTTATCAAAAGGTGATTTTATTTTTTTCTTTCGTGAAATTTATAAATGATTAAAGATAAAGAAAGGAATAAACGAAATAAAAATCCTCCCCATATACTGCCCTATCCCCCCCTACCCCCTCTGCCCCCCTCCACCTCAATCCCCTTCCTGATCACCCCCCCCCCTCCATCCCCTCCCTCTCTCTATCCCTTCCCCACCCACCCCCACCATCCTACCATCCCCTCCCCTCTCGCCCTCCCCCCTCCCCCCTCAGGTCATGCGAGGGCGTGGGTGGGTGTAGTGGGTGTACATGACGCATAGCCTGTTCATGAGGGGCCTGTTATTAGCGGGAAATGCAGGTACATATTTCTATCCTATTTTCGTACTAAAATTTTACCCATTTTTTTATTTTCAAGATTTTTTTTTTTTTTTACTTTTTCAGCTTCTTTCATTTTAAGAATTTAGTTTCCTTAGTTATATATATTTTTTGTTTTGATTTAGATTTTTCTAAAAGTTTTATTTATTTATATTTCATCTATATTTATTTTCTAAGTATCTAATTTTATTGTTTCATTTCGTTTTCCACTTATTTTATTTATTTCATTATACTATTATTTTTTATCATTATCATCTGTATTAGGATTATTATCATTTTCATACTTACCATCATATTTTTATTACCTTCATTTTTATTATTATCAGTATCATCATTATTATAATTTCTATTTATTTCGTGATTATCATCATTATTGTTATCATCAAAAATAAAATTGCTATCATTGTCATTATTATTACTATTATCACCATCTTCATCATTATCATTTGTTATCAATATGATATTCTATATTTTCCTATCAAAATATCAATTGCTGAAAAATCACCATATTTTATTTTTCCCCTTTCACCCCCCCCCCCCCCCAAAAAAAAAAAAAAAAAAAATGATATGATAATGTCATACAACTTTTACAAGAACGATTTTATGGTCAACGAGAGAGAGAGAGAGAGAGAGAGAGAGAGAGAGAGAGAAAGAAACAAAAATTTCATCATAAGAGCAGTTTTGTTTATAAATTCTAGCAGTGTAATAATTTTTATTAGTAATTGTGCATTAAATTCACATACTTATTTGTCTCTATCTATCATTCTTTCATGCTGAATGCAACCCTTACTTCAATAATTCTCAAATATAAAGATATATTTCTAAATTCATATAACTTTCAAATTAAGTTTATAACCCAATATCACGCGGTCACTTTGATTAAATTTGCCTCTATTATACACAAGATACATTCATATTTTTTTTTACATATGTTATATGTATCATATATTATTCCTTATGCATTTTTATACTACATATATGTAAATATTTATGTTTTTTTTTATATCTGAAATCTTATATATTTTTTATTATTCACTCATTTATAAATTCATCTATATTTAAATAGTTTATATTACATGGTCATATATCAAATATTGTTTATAAAACCGACAAAGTGAGAAAAATATAATCATTCCTTACTTCTATATTGATCTGACAATTAGATAATTTTTGAAAGTTGCCGTTCGTGAAATTAGAAAAAAAAATCAATTTCCTTTATATAATTTTAAATTTTTTATCTACATTTTCTCCCCCCCCCCCCCCAATAATCCTCCAAAAACAAAGTATCAAAAACTCTCTTCTTCCTTCCCGTCCCTTCAAATAATTTCCCAGGCCTAAGTGGTCGAGAAAAAAAAAGAAGATAATAAAAATACATACGTGACTACAACAATACGTATTCGATCACTCTGGCCTCTCTCCCTTTGACAGGTTTTAGTTTGATCGATGACCCACAGATGGCGTCGCGGTGGCAGACTGTGGACTGGGTGGTGTTCGTGTGGCTTTTGTGTGTGGGGGCGGGGGTGGGGGTGAGGTGGGGTGGGGATGGGGGGGTGTATGTGTGTAAGTGTGTGTGTGTGTGTGTAGGGGCTGGGCTGTGTGTGTGAGGGGGGGGGGGCTGTGTGTATGTATTTGTGTGTGTTTATGTATGTACATATATATACATATATATTTATATATATGCATACATACATATATATATATACATATATATATATATATATAAATATATATATATATATGTATATATATATATTATATATATATATGTGTGTGTGTGTGTGTGTGTGTGTGTATGTGTGCATGTACCCGAGGCGTTTCTGTGTATGGGTATGCACTTCATTGCCTATGTATTTATTATATCTAAATATATTTCCATATTAATATGCATTTACACCAACAACACCGGCAATAGGGGAGAGGGGGGAGGGAGGGGGCCTAGAGAAGAGGAAGGAGCTAGCGAGGAGAGAGAGAGAGAGAAAACATAAAAAATTCAGAAAGAGAAAGAGAAAGAGAGAGAGAGAGAGATAAAGAGAAAGGGAAAGAGAGAGAGAGAGAAAGAGATAGAGATAGAGAGAGAGACAATAAAAGAGGAAGGCGGGAAGAAGAGGGAAAGAGACGGGCTAGGGAAGGGGCTAGGGAAAGGGGAAGGGGGAGTGGGAGAGAGGAGGTGTTTATTAATGGGCTGAAGCTATTTAATGCGATTCGATCAGAGTTAGAAAGACGATTAATAAATGTGCACGACCATTAGTTCTCGTCAGAGTATTGCACCGTTGATTCATCATCATAGGGGGTCGTTGCATTAGGTCGTTTTGGTGGGGATGATTCCTAAGGACAAGGGGGGGGGGAGGGGGGAGGGGGGATGGAATGCTTGCAATGTGGCAGCGGAGGAAGGGAGATTGAAAAAAAAAGTATTGAAGTTTAAGAAGAATAGTATTTTATATATATATATACATTTAGCTACACTAATGAAAATAAGAATAAGAGGAATAATAATGATAACAATAATGATGATGATGATGGTAATGATAATAATGATGAAAAATAATGATGATGATTATGATAAAAATAATGATGATGATTATGATAAAGATAATGATGATGATAATAATTAAAAATAATGATGATAATAATGATAACAGTAATAATATTAATAATAATGATACTAATAAGAACAGATGATAATAGTAATAATACTAATAATGATAGTAATAAGAATAACAACATTGATAATAACAACAAAAACAACAGTGATAACAATGATAACAATAAAACGAATAAGAAGACCAAGAACGAGGGAAGAACAAGAGAACAGAAGGAAGTGAAAGCAGAAGAGGAGGAAGACACAAGGAAGAGAGGAAGAGGCGAAACTTGATGACAAATAAAGACAGATGACGAGGAAGTCTCCCTCCCTCTTACCCCCCCCCCCTACTCCCCATCCCTCTTCCTTCCTCTTCTCCTCCCACTTTCCCATCCTCCTCCTATTTCCTTCTTCACTTCTTTTATTAATTCCCCCTTCTAATTTTATTTCCCTTAAACACCCTCTCCTTCTTATTTTCTTATTACCTCTTTACTTTTACGTTTTTTATGCCCTCTCCTCCCCCACTTCTTCCTTTTATTCCTCCTTCCTTTTCGCTTATAATCGCCCTCTCCTCTCCTCTTCTTACTTCTTTCCTTCCTACTCCTCTTCGCACTTCTTTTCTTCCCTCATCTCTCCTCCTTCACGATTCTACCTTCCACCTCCTATTCCCCCACCCCACCTCCTTCTCCCTCTTCTTCCCCCTACCCACCTCCGTCCTCCTCCTCTTCCCCCACCCCACCTTCCACCTCCTCTCCCCCCACCTCCCTCCTTCTCTCCTCTTCACTCCCCCCTCCCCTCTCCCTCCCACTGAAATAACAATGGCGAAAGAACCCCCCCCATTAAAACACACACACACACACACACATCCCCTTTCTCACCCTAAACGAGCTAATAACAACCATAATAACACTATAACACCGAGCCTACCACAAGGATACCATCAACCACAAGAATACCATCAACCATTATATTTCAGTGTTGTGTTCCGTCGTGTCAAGAAGCTAATGAGGACGGCTTCGTAGCGGCTTGATCAATCACACTTGGGGAGTGATGGTGTCGGCAGCGTGACCTGCTCTGGGGGGGGAAGGGGGGAGGGGGGAAGGAGGGAGGGAGAGGTGAAGGGGGGAGGGAGAGGTGAATGGGGGTGAATGGGTGGGGGAAGGTGAAGGGGAAGGGGGGAGGGGTGGAGGGTGGAGGAGGGGAGGAAGGGGGGAGGGGGGAGGGAGAGGTGAAGGGGGGTGGAGGGGGAGGGGGAGGTGAAGGGGGGAAGGGCATGTATGGAGGGAGAGTGAATGGGGGGGAATGGGGGGAAAGGGCAGGTATGGAGGGAGGGTGAAGGGGTGGAGGAGGGGAGGGTGGGGAAGGAGGGAGGGAGGTAAAGGGGGTGTAAAGGGTGGGTTAAGGGAGAGGTGAAAAAAGGGAGGGGTGGAGGAGGCGAGGGAGATGGACGGGGGTCGGAGATGGTGGGTGGAGGAGAGGTGAATGGGGGTTGAGGGAGAAGTGAAAGGGGGGCGTGGGAGGTGAAAGAGTGGGGAGGGTGAGTGGAGAGGGAGAAAGAAGAATTGAGTGTGAAGAAGAAGAGAAGGATGGGGAGGAGACACGGAGAGTAGGGGAGACGAAGAAAATGATGGAGGAGGAGGAGGGGGTAATGTGAAAGAGAAAAGGGAAGGGGAAGAAGATTGGGGAGGTTGTAGGGTTAAGAAAAGGAAGAGAAAGAAAGACGAGAAAGGGGGGAAAAGGGAAAGGAAGAAGAAAGAAGGAACAAGAGGGAAAGAGGAGGAAGGGAGGAAGAAGGAGAAGGGAAGAGCACGAGGGAAGGAGGAGGAAGGAAAGAGGAAGAAAAGAAAAAGAGGAGGACAAGAGAAAGAAAGAAGAGGAAGGGAAGAGGAGGGAAAAACTAAAACAGGAAGAGCAGGAATGTAAAAGGAGGAGTAAAGGGAGAAATAAAAAGGATTAAGGCAAAACAAATGATGGAAAGTGAAGGAAGAAATAAAGAAAAGAGGGAAGGAGGCCAGTGTTATTGCAACACCATTTTCATATGCATCGGCAGCTGATTGCATTCTGACATTTACATATGGCAGCCCAGATTGTGCAGTCACTTAATTACACATTAATGGAATCTTAAGACACGTGGGGACAGTCTCAAGCCGGATTAGATGTTGTTTGGTTAATGAGTTAATTATATGATGTTTTTGGAAAACCAACTGGAATCATAATAAAGATTCTATATCTAATTTAAACTTCTAATAGGACTTTTGAAAATCTATCTGATATCTATCTATTGTCTATCACCCAATAACGTGATAGAGTAACATGATTTTTTGAGTGTGAAAGTTTCATATATATATATATATATATATATATATATATATATATATATATATATATGTGTGTGTGTGTGTGTGTGTGTGTGTGTGTGTGTGTGTGTGTGTGTGTGTGTATGTGTGTGTGTGTGTGTGTGTGTGTATGTGT
>BOPN01001819.1:96351-101351 GCA_017312705.2 Penaeus japonicus
TTCCCCTCCCCACCCCCGCCCTCCCCACCCTACCCCCCTCCTTCCCTTCTCCTCCCCCAATCCCACCCCCTTCCCACCCACCCCCTCCAGCTTTCCCCTCCCCCATCATCCCACCCCCCTCCCACCCCAACCCCCCTCCTTTCCCTCCCCCCCCTCTCCCACAACCCCCAACCCCAAGTCTCTCTCCCTACGAGTAAGTGTGTAAAAGTGACCAACCTCCCCTCGTGAGTTATCCGCCCCAGCCATCTCTCTCTCTCTTCGGCCGAGAAGTGCGTCGTCGCCTTTTGTAAATGTGCCGAGATTCTAATTACTACTTTTAAGGCTACACACTTTTCCAAACATCAATCACGCTCTTTGACAAAGGTCTTCTTCTGCTTTTTTTTGGTTGAGGGGAGGGGGTGGAGGGGAAGGGGGGTGGTAGGGGAGGGGGTGGGGGGAAGGGGTGAATGGGGGATGGGGGGAGGGTTGGGGTAAGTTAAGGGTCTTATGTGGGGTGGGTTTAGGGGATTTTGGCTCTTATGGGTAAGATGTATTAAGGGTTAGGTTTGTTTGTTTCGTCTCGGTGTTGCCATCGAGACCGTGGCTCGAGATTACAAATAAGATTGTTGGGGGAGGAGGAGGAGGAGGAGGAGAGGAGGAGAAGAGGAGGAGGAAGAGGAGGAGGAGGAGGAGGAGGAGGAGGAGGAGGAGGAGGTGGTGCAGGAAGAGGTGGTGTTGGTGTAGGAGGAGTAGGAGGAGGAGGAAGAGGAGGAGGAGGAGGTAGTAGTGCAGGAAGAGGTGGTGGAGGAGGAGGAAGAGGAGGAGGAGGAGGAGGAGGAGGAAGAAGAAGAGGAGGAGGAGGAGGAAGAGGAGAAGGAAAAGGAGGAGGAAGAAGAGAAGGAGGAGGGGGGGGGGGGAGAGGAGGAGGAGGTGGTGGTGGAGGAGGAGGGGGAGGAGGAAGAGGAGGAAGAGGAGGAGGAGTAGGAAGAAGAAGAAGAGGAGGAGGAGGAGGAGGAGGAGGAAGAGGAGAAGGAAAAGGGGGAGGAAGAAGAGAAGGAGGAGGGGGGGAGGAAGAGGAGAAGGAGGTGGTGGTGGTGGAGGAGGAGGGGGAGGAGGAAGAGGAGGAAGAGGAGGAGGGGTAGGAAGAAGAAGAAGAAGAGGAGGAGGAGGAAGAAGAGAAGGAGGAGGGGGAGGAAGAGGAGAAGGTGGTGGTGGTGGAGGAGGAGAGGGAGGAGGAAGAGGAGAGGAGGAGGAGGAAGAGGAGGAAGAGGAGGAGGAGTAGGAAGAAGAAGAAGAAGAGGAGGAGGAGAAGGAGGAGGAGGAAGAGGAGGGGGAGGAACAGGAGAGGGAGGGGGAGGAGGAGGAGGAGGATCGGGAAGAGGAGGAGGAGGATGAAGAGTAAGAGGAGGAGGAAGAAGAGGAGGAGGAGGAGGAAGAATAAGAGATGGAGGAGGAGGAGGAGGAGGAAGAGGAGGAGGAGGAGAAGGAGGAGGAAGAGGAGGAGGAGGAAGAGGAAGTGAAGGAAGAGGAAGAAGGAAGAGGAAATGGGGGAGGAGGGAATGAAGAAAATGAGGAGGTGGTTGAATAAGAGGAGGATGAGGGAAAGATGAGAAAGAAGAGGAAAAGGATGTGGTGATGGAAAAAGACGAAGAAGAAGAGGAAGAGAGGAGGAAGAGGAAGAAGAAAAGAGGACGAAAAGGAACAAGAAGAAGAAGAGGAGGAGAAGAGAGATAGAAATAGAGACAAGAGCACAGAGAACACAAAGTATAAAAGGAAAAAAAGAAGAAGAAAGAACAAAACTTAAAGCCCTCTTCCCCCCACCTCCCTTCCCCCTTCCCCCCCCTCCCCCCTTCCCTTCCCCCCTCCCCCCTTCCCCCCTCCCCCACCGGCGCAAATATGATACCCGCAAAGTGTAGCTTCGTTACGATTTCCGAAAGCGATACCCCGCCATCGCGTTATAGAGGGAGGGGGGGGGGGAGGGGGGGAGGGTATAAGGGTGGGGGAGGGAGGGAGGGAGGGGAAAGGGGGGGGGAGGGAGGGTATAAGGGTGGAGGGAAGGAGTGGGGGAGGGAGGGAGGGGGGGGTAGGGAAGGGAGGGAGGGGGAGGGAAGGAGGGAGGGAAGGAGGGATAGAGGGAGGAACGGTATAAGGGCGGGGTAAGGAAGGAAGGGGAGGGAGATGGAGGGAGGGAGGGTGAGTGAGGGGGGATTGGAAGGTTTACGAATCCGCTCTAATCTCGACCAATCGGGCTTTCGTTTCTTAAATTAGGGACCGCGAATTAGGGCCGGCCCCGATTCCCTGATGTGAGGGGATTTCCGTCTGCCTCTACTCCCTTTTTATTTTGCTTCCTTTCCCTCTCTCCTCTTCCCCCATTCACTTTTCTCTTTCTCCTTCTCCTCTTTCCCTATTTAGTTTTCTCTTTCTCCTTCTTCTCTTCCCCCATTCACTTTTCTCTTTCTCCCTCTCCTCTTCCCCCATTCACTTCTCTCTTTCTCCTTCTCCTCTTCCCCTCTTCACTTTTCTCTTTCTCCTTCTCCTCTTCCCCCATTCACTTTTCTCTTTCTCCTTCTCCTCTTCCCCCATTCACTTTTCTCTTTCTCCTTCTCCTCTTCCCCTATTCACTTTTCTCTTTCTCCTTTTCCCCTGCCCTTATTCACTTCTCTCTTTCTCTTCTCCACTTCCCCTATTCACTTTCTCTTTCTCCCTCTCCTCTTCCCCCATTCACTTTTCTCTTTTTCCTTCTCTTCTTCCCCTATTCACTTCTCTCTTTTTCCCTCTCCTATTCCCCCATTTACTTCTCTATTTCTCCCTCTCCTCTTTCCTTATTCACGTCTCTCTTTCTCCCTCTCCTCTTCTCCCATTCACTTCTCTCTTTCTCCTTTTCCCCCATTCACTTCGTCCTTTCTCCCTCCTCATTTCTCCTTCCCCTCTGCCTTCCCTCCTTTCTCTTCCCCTTAACCCTTTCTCCCTCCTTTTCCTCTTCTCTCTCTCTCCCTTTTTCTCTCCGATTCCTCCTTACCCTCTCTCTCCCTTGCCCCTTTTCTCCCTTTCGCATCTTTCTCTTTCATTTTCTTCCACCTCTTCTCCTTTCTTGTTTCGTCTTCTTCCTCTTCCTCCACTCTTCTCTCTCCCTCTCTTTCCAATGTCTCTCTCACTCCCCCCTCTTCCTCTCCTTCCTTTTCCCTTTCTTCTCCCCTCTTTCCCCTTCTTCTATCACCCTCTATCTCCTCTCCCCTTCCATCTCCCCCTTCCTCTCCTCCTCCCTTTCCCCTTCCTCTTCCTTCCTCCCTTTCCCCTTTCTCTTCCCTCCTCCCTTTCCCCTTCCTCTTCCTTCCTCCATTTCCTCTTCTTCCCTTTCCTCCTTCTTCCTCCTCCTTTCCTCCCTTTGTCCTTCCTTCTCCTCTTCTTAACCCTTCCCCCGCCACTTCCCTCCTTTCTTTTCCACTTGTTTGCCATCGATGGTGAAACATGGAGAAAGAAGAGATAAGAAGAAGAAGAAGAGAGAAGAAGAGCGAGAAGAAAGAGAAGGAGAAGAGAGAAGGAGAGCGAGAAGAAGAAGAAGAAAGAAAAGGAGGGTGAGGAGAAGAAGAAGAAGGAGGGGAGAAAGAAGAGATAGAAAGTAAGAAGGAGAATTATAAGAAGAGAATAAGAGGGAGAGCTAGAAGAAGAAGAAGGAAAAGGAGGAGG
Source organism: Penaeus japonicus (assembly GCA_017312705.2). Classification (NCBI taxonomy): domain Eukaryota; kingdom Metazoa; phylum Arthropoda; class Malacostraca; order Decapoda; family Penaeidae; genus Penaeus; species Penaeus japonicus. Next base: position 100,018 of record BOPN01001819.1, read on the forward strand.
GAAGGAAGATGGAGGAAAAGGAGAAGTAAGAGGAAAAGAAGGAGGATGAGCAGGATAGGGAGAAGCAGGAACAAGAAAAAAAGAAAGAAGAGATGAAGAAAGAAGGAGGAGGAGGAAAGGGAGAAAAGGAAGAAGACGCAACAAGAGAAGAAAAAAAAGTAGAATATAGAGAAAAAAAAGAATAAGAAGTAAGAAGTAAAAGAAGAAAAAAGAAGCAGAAAAACAAAGAAAAAAAGAAGAAAAAGGAAAGGAAGAAGAAGAAGAACAACAAAAAAATAAGAAAAAGAAAAAAAAAGAAGCAAGTAAAACAAAAAGAAAAAGAAGAAGAAACAGAAAGAGAGAGAGAGAGAGAGAGAGAGAGAGAAGACCAGCATCTTATTTACGATCCGCGATGGAGTCTGCCGATAGAACAATGTATATGTTTTTGGCTCATTTTAAGCTTCATATTTTTCTCTCGTGTGGGATTGAGACGTTGAGGATGTTGGATTGGCCTGAGAGGGAGAGGAGGGGGGAGGGGAGAGAGTTGTGGGAAGGAGAGGAGGAGAGGGGAGAGGAAAGAGGGGAGGGAGAGAGCCACCGGGACGAGAAAGAGAGGGGAAAGAGGGAGAGAGGAGGAAAGAGAGGGAGGGAGGAGGGAAGGAGGAGGGAGAGGGGAGTAAGAGGAGAAAGAGGGACGGGGGGAGAGAGGGTAGGGAGGGAGGGAGGGAGGGTGGGAGGGTGGGAGGGAGAGGGGGAGAGGGGGAGAGGGGGAGGGAGGGAGAGGGGCAGGGAAAGAGGGAAGGAAGGAGGGAGGGAGGGAAGGAGAGAGCGAGAGAGAGAGAAAGGCTTGAGAGAAAGAGATATCCAAACCGATATTTCCCCGACTGAAGATACACAGAAAACGAGGAGAGGGCGAGGGAGATGGAAGAGGGAAGGGGGAGGGGGAGGAGGGGGCAAGCACAGGTGGGCGTGACTTGCCGATAAAAGGAGGTGTGGCCACTGATAAGGAGGAGGAAGGGAGACTTTTCGGAGGTGGGGGAGGGGAGGAGAAGGAGGAGAAGGAGGAGAGGAGAGGCTGTGGATAATGTATATAATAGGAGAACTGAGAAAGAAATCTATTTATCGAGGGAGTGAGAATTCCTGCGCCGTTTTCGATTTGGGGGGATGTTAAGGGGTGACTTGTTCGTTTTTGTTTGATTTTTTTCTTGTTCTTTGTTTCCTTTGTGGAGGTGGGCTTTCGTTTCGTTTTGTTATTACTTTTGTTATTGATATTGTTGTCATTATCATAATCAGTTTTATAATTACTAGTATAAATATCATTACTATTATCATTATTCTTATTACTATCATCATCA
>BOPN01001819.1:116351-123851 GCA_017312705.2 Penaeus japonicus
ATTACGCCGTATAAAACCTCACCAGGTTTTGATTATCTTTAGTTTCTAATTAAAAGTCTGGTGAATTAATGAGCGACTTGGGCTCCTTCCGTCGAAAATAAGACATGAATATTCAACAAAAGTCGAGGCGGGACGCGAATGGAAGGGGGGGGGGGAGGGGGAAGGGGGAGGCGGAGGGGTGGGAGGGGATGCGCGCCATAATTCTGCGCCAGTCTTTTGTTTTCATTTTTTTTTCTCTCTGTCTCCTTTTTTTTTCCAAAGCTAAATCCCTTTTTTTCGCCCTTATTGATGTTAGAACAAACATCGAAAAAGGGATAATGCGCACTGAGGCACAGGCTTCATGCGTTTTACATTGGATTTTATGAAGCGAGGTGTGTGTGGGGGGGGGGGGGGGAGGAAAAAAAGTCAAATGAGCATCTATTTTACTTCATTTTCTCCCAACTTAGAAAACGAGAGAAAATAAAATGGAGTTTAAACATCCCTATCACCCTTTCCTACCTCTTACTCTTTTGCATTTTCTGTTTTTACTTTATTTCTAAACCGTTAAGATAGAAATGGAGAGGAGGATGAGGAGGGGGAGGAGGAGGAGGAGATGGAGAGGGGGGTAGGGGGTGGAAGAGGAGGAGGAGGAGAATGAAGAGGAGGAACGGAGGAAAGAGGAGGACGAAGAGGAGAGGGGGGCAGGAGCTGAAAGAGGAAGAGGAGAATGAAAGGGGACAGGAGGAAGAGGAAGAAGAAGAGGAGGACGAGGAGGAGGGACAAAAGGATGAGGAAAAAAAGAAGAAGAATGAAGAGGAGGATGGGGGAAGAGGAAGAGGGGTAGGACGAGTAGGTATAGGTGAAAGAAGAAGAGGAAGAAGGGAAAGAAGGAGGAGGAAGGGAGAGACAGGAGGATTAGGAAGGGGGAAAGTAGGAAGAGGAGGGGGAGGAGAAGAGGGGGCTGGTGAAAGAAGAAGGGAGAAGTAGAAAAAGGAGAAGGAGAAGAAGGGGCTGGTAAAAGAAGAAGAGAGGGGGGGAGGAGAGGAGGAGAAGGGAGCAGGAGGAGGAAGAGGTTAAAAGAGAAAGAGAAAGAAAGACAGGAGCTAGAAAGAAAAGAGGATGAGAAAAAAAGAGGAAGAAAATAAGAAAAGACCAGGAGTCAGGAAGAGTAAAAAGCCCAGAAAGAAGACCAAAGAGAGCACAGGAGAAGAAAGAGAAAGAGAAGGAACGAAGCGAAAGACCTTTCCTTCCCCCCCCTTCCCCCTTTCCCCCTCCCCCCCAAAAAAAAAGAAGACTTTCCCTCTTGTTTTCGTTCAGAATTTCGCCTTTCGCTAGCCGCCGCACTTTCTATCTGGTGAACAAGCGGACTGGAAAATGAGATTTTTCTAATTAAATTATGACAGGAGTTTTAATGATGTGGTGCAAAATAGATGATTTGACGATTACGGAGAGAAGGAGCTCTTAGATAAAGGGAGGAGGAGGAGGAGGAGGAGGAGGAGGTGGTGGTGGAGGAGGAGGTGGAGGAGGGAGAGGTGGGAGGTGGAGGTAGAGGTTGGAGGAGGTGGAGGTGGAGGAGGTGGAGGTGGAGGAGGTGGAGGTGGAGGAGGTGGACCAAGGTGGTGGAGGAGGAGGAGGAGGAGGAGGAAGGTGGTGGAGGAAGGAGGGAGAGGTGAAAGGTGGTGGAGGAGGAAGGTGGTGGAGTTAGGTGGAGGAGGAAGGAGGAAGTGGTGGCGGGAGAGGTGGAGGAGGAGGAAGGTGGTGGAGGAGGAGGAGGTGGAGGAGGAAGAATAGGAGGGAGAGGAGGAAGGAGGTGGAGGAGGGAGAGATGGAGGAGATGGAGGAGGGGGGGGAGGAGGAAGGAGGAGGAGGAGGTGGAGGGAGAGGTGGAGGAGGAAGCTGGTGGAGGAGGTAGGAGGAAGCTGGTGGAGGGAGAGGAAGGTGGAGTTGTTGGGGAAGGAAGTGGAGGAGAAGAAGGAAAGTGGAGAGATGGAGGAGGAAGGTGGTGGAGGGAGAGGAAGACGTGGAGAAAGAGGAAGGTGGAGGAGGTGTTGGGGGAAGATGTGGAGGAGGGAGAGAGAGGGAGAGGTGGAGGAGGAAAAGGAGGTGGTAAAGGGGGGAAGAAAGAGAGGGAGAGGATGATGGGAGGTAAGGAGCAAGAGGAGGTGGAGGAGGAGGGAGGAGTGGAAGATGAGGAAGAGGAAGAAAAGGTAGAGGAGGATATAGAGAACGGTAATCAGGAGTTGGAAGAAGAGGAAGACAAGAGTCTGAAGGACAAGGGAGAGAGAGAGAGAGAGAGAGAGAGAGAGAGAGAGAGAGAGAGAGAGAGAGAGAGAGAGAGAGAGAGAGAGAGAGAGAGAGAGAGAGAGAGAGAGAGAGAGAGAGAGAGAGAGAGAGATAGATAGATAGAGAGAGAGAGAGAGAGAGAGAAAGAGAGAGAGAGATAGTAAGAGAGAGAGAAAGAGAAAGAGAGAGAGAGAGAGGTAGATAGATAGATAGATAGAGAGATAGATAGATAGATAGATAGATAGAGAGAGAGAGAGAGAGAGAGAGAGAGAGAGCAAGCTTCAAGAAAGAAAGGAAGTGCATGGATGTTACCCTCCTCCCCCTCCCCCCTCCCTCCCCTCCTCACAAAGATGGAAGACATAGGTGTCGGTAAATTCAGGGGGTTGGGGTGAGAGGGGAAGGGGGGGTAAAGAAAAAGAGTCAGGAAGAACGCTGTGTGTATGTGGGGAAGGGGGGGGGCAGAAGATTGGGGGGGGGGGGAAGAAGGAGAATCAACGTTTTTTTCTCTTTCAAATTTCCCGCCAAAAGTCTTGAAAAGGTTCGGAAGGTAAAAAAATAATAATAAAACAAAGAGAGAGAGAAAGAAAGAGAATGAGAGAGAGAGAGAGAGAGAGAGAGAGAGAGAGAGAGAGAGAGAGAGAGAGAGAGAGAGAGAGAGAGAGAGAGAGAGAGAGAGAGAGAGAGAGAGAGAGAGAGAGAGAGAGAGAGAGAGAGAGCGAGAATCAAAGAGCGAAAGAGAGAGAGAGAGAGAGAGAGAGAGAGAGAGAGAGAGAGAGAGAGAGAGAGAGAGAGAGAGAGAGAGAGAGAGAGAGAGAGAGAGAGAGAGAGAGCGAGAATGAGAGAGAGAGAGTGAGAGAGCGAAAGAGAGAGAGAGAGAGCGAGAATCAAAGAGCGAGAGAGAGAGAGAGCGAGAATCAAAGAGCGAGAGAGAGAGAGAGAGAGAGAATCAAAGAGCGAAAGAGAAAGAGAGAGAGAAAGAGAGAAAGAGAAAATCAAGAAAAGAGGAATCCAAGTTTCACTTCCGTTCTTCTCCTCACCTTGATTGCACTCCCGCGGGAATTAAAGCGTCCAGGTTTTGTCATATATTGGGGAATTTTACTCCCTTTTTCGGCAGGGGAAAGTGGGAAGGGGAAGGGGGAAGAGGGAGGGGGATGGGGAAGGGGGAGGGGGAAGGGGGAAGAGGGAGTGGGGAGGGGGAGGGGGAAGGGGATGGGGAAGGGGGAAGGGGGAAGGTGGAAGGGGGGAGGGTGATAGGATTGAAGGGGAATGGGGGGAGGAGGGAGGGGGAAGGGGAAGTGGGAAGTGGGAAGGGGAAAGGGACGGGGAATGGGGGAGGGGGATAGGATTGAAGGGGAAATGGGGAAGGGGAAGGAGGATGGGAAAGGGGGAGGGGGAAGAGGGAAGAGGAAGGGGAAATGGGAAGGGGAAGGGAAAATGGGAAGGGGAAGGGGGAAGGGGAAGGAGGATGGGATAGGATGGAGAGAGGAAGGGTAGAAAGATGAGAAGGGAAGAGGAGGGAAGAAGAGGAGGAGGGGAGGAAAGGGAAGGGGGAGGGGGGGCAGGGGATGGGGAGAAAAGGGAAAGAAAAAGGAGGGAGGAAATGAAGATGAAGGGGAAGGGGAAGAGGGGCGAGGGTAGGGGTGGAAAAAGAGGGTGAAGGGAGGGAGAGATGAGGAAGATGTTAGAATGAAGAAAGGGAATAGGAAGAGATGAAGAAGTGGAAGAAGGAAAGTAGGACGATGAACAAGGGTGAGAAAATGGAAGAAGGAGGCAATAAGTGATAAAAAGTGGAAGAAAACGAAGAAGAAGAAGAAGAGGAAGGAAGAAGAGTAGATGGAAGAACATAGAAAAAGATGAAAGAAAGTGAGAAAAAAGAGAGAGAGAGAGAGCAAAAAAGAAAGAAAGAATAGCAGACGGAGAAAAAAAGGAGAGAATCTAAAAGAAAACAGACAAAAACGAAGAGAAGAGAGAGGAGGGGAAGAGAGAAAAGAAAGAGGGGGTAAGGGGAGGGCAAGAAAGAGGGGTAGGGGTAGGGGGAAGGAGGGAGGGAGGGAGGGAGGGGCCGTAAGATCGATGCAAGCGGCTAAAAAGACCCAATCTGTATGATCAAGACCGTAATGGCTGATATACAGGCCCACGACAAAGACCTTAGCTTGACCTAGGTGTCACGTAATGGAAATTCGAGGCAGTTCGGAGCCACGGCCGAATACGGATTGCGCTGCGCTCGTTTTTTTTTTTTTTTTTTTTTTTTTTTTTTTTTTTTTTTTTTTTTTTTTTTTTTTTTTTTTTTTTTTTTTTTTTTTTTTTACTCTTGATTTCTTGATTTTTTTTTTTGTCTTTTGGTTTCTTGGTTTCTTTACTTCTTTTTTTTTCTCTCTCTCTCGATCTTGCTCTCTTTCTTTCTTTCTTTCTTCTTTCTTCCTTCTCTCGCTCTCTCTCTCTCTCTCTCTCTCTCTCTCTCTCTCTCTCTCTCTCTCTCTCTCTCCCTCTCCCTCTCTCTCTCAGTCTTTATCTGTCTTTTTTCTCCTTCGTTTTCTTCTTTTTTCTTCTTCGATTTTAGCTGAGTGTCCGGGGAGGCAAAATGGCCTTTGTTCTTTAACACAGCCGGGTAAGTGTTTAAATTCACTGAAGGCGTATAAGGCGAACATTGAGAGAGAGAGAGAGAGAGAGACTGAGAGAGAGAGAGAGAGAGAGAGAGAGAGAGAGAGAGAGAGAGAGAGAGAGAGAGAAGAGAGAGAGAGAAGAGAAGAGAGAGAGAGAGAGAGAAAGAAGGAGAGAAGGAGAGAAGAGAGAGAGAGAGAGAGAGAGAGAGAGAGAGAGAGAGAGAGAGAGAGAGGAGGAGAGAATTAAGGAGATAGATCATGAGAAAGGGAATGAGGATATTCATGAGTCATGAAATAATCTCTCTCCCTTTCTCTCCCCCCCTCTCTCTCCCTCTCTCTCTCTCTCTCTCTCTCTCTCTCTCTCTCTCTCTCTCTCTCTCTCTCTCTCTCTCTCTCTCTCTCTCTCTCTCTCTCTCTCTCTCTCGTTTTCTCTCTCTCTCTCTCTCTCTCTCTCCCCCCTTCTTCACAGAACCATCTATTACTTAACCTTTGCGTCACAGTCAACTAAACTCATTTCACTAAGTCATTTGATAATTTTATTTATTTTTTCTCTTTAATCAATATTCAGATAATGATTTATAATGACGGTTTATGTGCTGATTATGATGATAATGATGAAGATTTTGATAATAGGAATGATTATAAGAAATGCTGAAACAAGAGTGATACATATCTATAATAATAGGAATATATATTTAAGTTCTGCTATGATTATCATAGGCAGAATTAATATAATTATCATTGCAACAAAAACAAAAAAGTAGAACTTGTAATAACAATGCTAACAATAGTAGTGTCTAAAGCCTTATAAACAGCAATGATGATAAAAAAAAAGTCGTAATTTAAATAATAACGAAAATAACAACAATCATAAAAAAGAACAACGATAATCATAAGAAAATAACTTACCAGAAAGGAAACAAAACAAAGTGTCCAAGTCATATCAACTCGAGTCATCAGTTCCGCCCACCTCACTCGCCCCCCCCCCACTCCCCTCTCCCCCATACCCCCACTCCCCCACATCCACCACACACCCATACCCCCTCTCCCCCACTCCCCTCTCCCCCCCCACTCCCCTCTCCCCCACATCCCCTCTCCCCCACACCTCCACACCCCTCTCCCCCACATCCCCTCTCCCCCATACCCCCACATCCCCTCTCCCCCATACCCCACACCCCCACTCCCCCATACCCCCTCTCCCCCACACCCCCTTTCCCCCTCTCCCCCACTCCCCCTCTCCCCCATACCCCCACCCCCCCTTCCCCCCCCCCCCCCCCCCTTCTCCCCCACTCCCCCACTCCCTCACCCCCCCCGTCTCACCCTGATTTCAAGAGAGGATGAAGACATTTTGAGTCCACGAGACAAAGGGAAATGAGACATCACCTTTTCGGGTCTAATATATTAACTGTTCAATTTTCTGAGTGCGACAGACAAGGGGTGAACATGTGGGATGTGGGGGGGAGGGGAGGGGGGGAAGGGTGATTTTCCGTGATATCTCTTTCTTTCTTTCTTTTTTTTTGGGTTCTTTGATCTGATTTTTTTTTTTTTTTTATCTGGTTCTCTTTCTCTGTCTCTTTCTCTCTTTTTCTGTCTCTATATCGCTTGCTCTCGCTCTCTCTCTCTCCCTTCCTCCTTTCCTCCTTCCCATTTTCTCTCTCCCTCCTCTCACTCTTTCCCTCCTTCTCTCTGTCTCCCAGTCTCTCTCTCTCTCTCTCTCTCTCTCTCTCTCTCTCTCTCTCTCACTCCTCTCACTCTTTCCCTCCCTTCCCTCCCTCCCTCCCTCCCTCCCATACTCTCTTTCCCTCTCTCTCTCTCTCTCTCTCCCACTCTCTCTCTCTCTCTCTCTCTCTCTCTCTCTCTCTCTCTCTCTCTCTCTCTCTCTCTCTCTCTCTCTCTCTCTCTCTCTCTCTCTCTCCCTCCTCTCACTCTTTCCCTCCTTCCCTCCGCCCCTCCCATTCTCTCCACCCCCTCTCTCTGTCTCCCACTCTTTCTCTCTCTCTTCTTTTTTTCTCGGAAACTGTCCCTCGCCTCGGTTTCCGAAGACTAAGAAATGGCGGAAGCTCCTAATAACACAGTCCTGTCAACGGGAATTCTCTGCCTTTCTGTGAACTGTGTTTTAGTTTTTGCTGAGCGATGGCGTCCTTCTCTTTCGCTCTTTGTTTTCTCTCTTTCTCTCATTTGTTTGTTTTATTTTTTTTCTCTCTCTGTCTCTCGATTTTTTTTTGTATCTGTTTGGCTATATATTTATTTGTTTATTTTTTTTCTTCTCTTTTTTTTCTTTCTCTGTCTGTCTGTCTATTTCTCACTCTATCTCTCTCCCTCCTCTCTCCCTTCCTTCCTCCTTCTCTCTTTTCCTTCCTCCATCCCTCCCTCTTCATTCTCCCTCTCCCTTCTCCCTCCCTCCCTTCCTCCTTCCATCCCTCTTCCTTCTCCCTCCCTCCCTCCCTCTTCCCTCCCCCTCCCTCTTCCTTCTCCCTCCCTCCATCCCTCCCTCTTCCTTCTCCCTCCCTCCCTCCTTCCATCCCTCCTTCCATCCCTCTTCCTTCTCCCTCCCTCCCTCTCCCTTCTCCCTCCCTCCCTCCTTCCATCCCTTCTCCCTCTTCTGTCTCCCTCCCTCTTCCATCTTTCTCCCTTT
>BOPN01001819.1:209220-214220 GCA_017312705.2 Penaeus japonicus
CCCAGTGCGAGAGAATTGTTTTATCCGCCGGTAGTAAAACCAGGGGAAAAAATGGAGATTTCGAGTCCATTTTTGCCATAGGTCGAGCCATTCTTTTCCCCCGTCCCCCTCCCCGCCATCCCTGACGAGCGGTCGGTCGTTGCAATGCCTCAGTTCTATAGAGGCGAGAATTAGTGAGTTTATCTTGCACGATCGCCCGTGCGTGTTGCGTGTTGCCTCTGCCACGCCACCGCCGCCGCGACAGATATATAGATATCACTATAGACGTGTCGTGTAGTCGTGCTCGCACAGCCCTCGAGTTCCCGCGCGATATCGGCCGACCGGCGCCGTTTTCATTAAGCAGTTCATACCCGGGTTCGACCTCTTAAATTCGGAGGGAGCAACGAATTCCGGATTTCAGCCTTGCCTGAACCTTTCTTTTTTTTGCTTTTTATTTAGGGAGGGAGGGAGGGAGGGAGGAGGGAGGAGGGAGGAGGGAGGAGGAGGAGGGGGGGGACTTTGATTCTCCGATTCCTAGTGTTCATTTATGACTCGGATCTAGCTCACCTGTGAAATGTATATTCATCAGCGAGCGCACACCCCCGCCATATCGTTTCCTAGCCGGTGGCCGTAACTGGGAGTTTTTCAATAACATCATTTCCGGCTCTCTCTCTCTCTCCCTCTCCCCGACCCCTCCTCTCCATCTCTCTACCAGCCTCTCCCCTATCCCCATCCCCTTCCTCCTCTACCTCCACCCCACCCCTATTCCCTTCCCCACAGCCTACAAACCCACCTTCCCACCCTCTCCCCCCCCACCCCCCAATCTCTCCTACCTCCCGTGATCCTACCCTCCCAACCCCCTCCTACCCCTCCTATCTCCTCCGTCCCCCTCCCCCCTTCCCTCTTCCAACCTGAGGACTCCACCATCCCCTTCCCCCCTTCCCCCCGTCCTCCCAGCATACACCCCCTCCTCTCCCCCTCCCCTCCCCCTCCCCCTCCCCAAAATCAAAGCCCAGGGCATTTAATCCAGCAGAGAGCCTTAATGGCCTCTCTTCATCACCGGTGCGCACTGATGCTCCGGCCACGCGACTGCAAATGAATACCAGTTAGCTAATTCAACATTGCAATTCAATTACATTTAATAGCTTGTTGGGACAGCCGTAGTGCAGAGGGCGCGGGTTCCATTGTTCCCCCGGGGATGGGTTCGAAGGTCGGTGGTTCGGTGGTTCAAGGCTTCGGGGCTTCGGGGTTTTGAGGATTCGAGGCTTCAGGGCTTCGAGGCTTCGGGGCTTTGAGGATTCAGGGCTTCGTGGCTTTGAGGCTTCAGGGCTTTGAGGCTACGGGGCTTCGTGGCTTTGAGGCTTCGGGGCTTCGTGGCTTTGAGGCTTCAGGGAGGCTTCGAGGCTTCAGGGAGGCTTCGAGGCTTCGGGGGCTTCGGAGCAGGTATAACGTAGCGATGCGGCGACAGGGGAAGCTGATCTACTTACTGTCTACCGCAATCAAGAATCTATCTGATTATCTACGTTCTGTTTACCTCCATCGCGAGGGATCTGTCTATCTCCTCGACTTATCTATCGGGCGTAAGGAGACCGTCTACTTATCTATCCGCTTACTATCCACCGTAAGCAAGAATCTATCTATCCATCTGCGGTCTGTTTACTTACTACTAACGCTGCGAAGAGGAATCAATCTGTCTCGTCTACTTATCTATCTGCCGTGAGTAGGACGTCTCCGTAGCGCGGTTAATCTATTTACTTATGACCATACCATAAGCAGATCATGTATTTAGTGCAACGGTGAGGAACCTACCTATCTATCTACCATCTATTGGCGTCTACTACCATCTGCCTATTATCTCCTGGCACCTACTACCATCTCCTACCATCTATCTATCATCTACTGTGGTCTACTACCATCTGCCTATGACCTCCTGGCACCTACTACCATCTGTCTATCATCTACTGGCTCCTACTACCATCTTCCTATCATCTACTGACACCCACTACCATTTACCTATCATCTACTGTCATCTACTACCATCTGCCTATCATCTCCTGTCATCTACTACCATTTGCCTATCATCTAATGTCATCTACTACCATTTGCCTATCATCTGTCATCTAATACCATTTGACCATCTACTGTCATCTACTACCATTTACCTATCATCTCCTGGCACCTACTACCATCTGCCTATCATCTCCTGTCATCTACTACCATTTGCCTATCATCTAATGTCATCTACTACCATTTGCCTATCATCTGTCATCTAATACCATTTGACCATCTACTGTCATCTAATACCATTTACCTATCATCTCCTGGCACCTACTACCATCTGCCTATCATCTTCTGTCATCTACTACCATTTGCTAATCATCTACTGTCATCTACTACCATTTGCCTATCATCTCCTGTCATCTACTACCGCCGACGATGTAAGTTTTCCAAAAGAAACTTTAATGGATGAAGGATTTCAGAAATTATCTTTAGATTATCTTGAGATATCTTGTGTCCGATTGCTGAGGAATTGAATATCGGGAGATAGCTGATAGATAGTTGGATAGATAGATAATAAGGCAGTTTGGTTAAGCATAATATACTCTCTTGGTTCTATATTGTCAGAAAAAAATATTAGCTAAATGTGTAGGTATATGATCTATGTTATTTTGTTGGATAATATTGATCTATAGGTTAGTGACTATGTAATGATTATTATTAATGATAAATGATAAAGATGATGAAGATAAAGTCATGACTTTTGGCAATTGTGATAAAAATTTTATTTTTGTAGGGGACTTCTGTTCGATTTTTAATTATTCTATCATTTAAAAATTATTTTGATATATATGCATATATATATATATATATATATATATATATATATATATATATATATATATATATATATATATATATATATATATATATATATATATATATATATATACATATATATATATATATATATATATATATATATATATATATATATATATATATATAATGTATATATATATCGAAAACGTTCATAACGAAATAAAGTAATGACTCATAAAGATTATAAAGATATAAAGTAATATATTCAGATGCACATAACAAAGATAAAGTAATATCAAGAAGATTAGGTGTATATTCTAAGGATTTTGAGGTAAAGTGTGTACCGGAGTTTAATTCTCTTATAGATGATTGATTCGACAGCGGGAAATGCCTCTCAGATTAGCTCGGATAATCGGTGATTATACAAGGATCATTACGAATTATCTCTATTATAATCATCGGTAATGAACATCGGTGGATACTTGTGAAGGTTGTGCAGGCATTATTTTGAAGATGGAGATTACTATTAAAAGAATCTATATGATTTTGTATAGCCATACCGTATGGATGATCTAATCATTGACTTGATTATATGTCGTTTTGATATAAAGAAGTATTGCATCGTAAGGAAACAATGAAATAATTCTTAGAAACGAACTGTTGAATCTCCCTTTTCCGGTACACGATTTTCGGATTCTGTCGTCTATGTGTTGTTAAGAAACGTTTGCTCTCCCGGTGAGGAAAACGTTTGCCTTTTTCATGATGCGTTTTTCAGTGGTCTGTCGAGGTGTCGCGAAGAAACGTTTTGTTATTTTCACCGAACATTTCTTCTTTTTCTGCTGATAGTCCGTCAAGAACGTTTGCTCTCTCTCGGTGACGGAAACTTGAAGCCAACTTCATGATTTTTTTTTCAGTACTCCGTCAAGATGTTGCAAAATAGATAAACAAATAAATAAATAAAAAAAGTTTGCTCTTCTGGCTAAAGAAACGTTTACTAACAGTCACAGTATGGCTTCCGAAGACCGGCCGAGGCGCGAGTCGCGGAAAAGAACGTTTTACTTGCACCGGTAAAGCAAAACGTTTGCCAATATCACCAAACGTTTATCGACAGCCTGTCTCCAAAATGGGCTGGAAGTCGAAGTGCACGGGCGGTGGGCGAAGAGAAGTCCATAAAACTTAACAGTAACAATTTCATGGAACCCGTGTCGGAAACCTCATTAAAGAAGCTATGATTTAGTACACACGTCAAGGTTTATTTATTTTTTATTTTTTTTTACTTCTCTTTTGAGGTTGTGGGGATATGAGGGAAGGGTTATAGGGGAAGGGAAGGGGGAAAGGGGAAGGGGGTGGGGGGAGGGGGACGAGGAGATGGGGAAAGGGGGGGAAAGGGTTAGGTATCCATTTGGGGTTCGAGGGAAAGCGATTGCTGTGTTCAGGACTCAAACGAAGGCGAGGTTTGAACTCGAGAAATTTGGACTTGTATTGGTGTTGGAGCAGTGGTGAGATATTAGGATGTGTGAGTGAGTGAGAGTGAGAGAGAAAGTGAGGGAAGAGAGAGAGAGAGAGAGAAAGAGATAGAGAGAGGGGGGGGATAGAGAGAAAGATAGATAGATAGATAGATAGATAGAGAGAGAGAGAGAGAGAGAGAGAGAGAGAGAGAGAGAAAGAGTTAGAGAGAGGGGGAGATAGAGAGAAAAAGAGATAGATAGAGAGAGAGCGAGAGACAAAGAGAGAAAGAGAGAGAGAGAAGGACAGAAAACGAGAGAGAGAGATAGAGAGAAAGAGAGAGAGAGAGAGATACAGATAGAGAGAGAGAGAGAGAGAGCGAGCGAGAGAGCGAAAGGGGAGAGCACAGAATCAACCCACTGCAACATCAGTGTGCCGAGCGGTACGTCGGGGCCCATCCACTCGGGGGAGGCATCGAACTATTGACCCTGGGATGTGAGATGGGAGAGTTACAAGACGCCTTTTTTTTGGGGGTGGGTAGGGGGTAGGGGGAGGGGGTAGGCGGAAAGGACGATGGGGTGTATTTTTTTTTATTTTTTTATTTATTGAAGGGGGGTGTAGGGGTAGGGTTACGGGGTAGGGGTGGGGGTAGGGAAGGAGTATGGGTAGGGGTTGGGTTATGGGGTGGGGGTAGGGGTAGGGGTAGGGGGTAGGGGTGGGGGTAGGGGGTAGGGGAAGGGGTGGAGGTGGAGGGG
>BOPN01001819.1:229220-239220 GCA_017312705.2 Penaeus japonicus
AGTTATTATCGTTATTATCATCTATTTTAGAAAAGTAGCAAGGGTTTCTTTTTCGAAGCTGGTTTGAGTATCCTTTCTCCATTTCTCCTTTATCTTGGACAGAAGTTAGGGGAGAGGGGGGAGGGGGAGGGGGGGGGGGGGGTAGTGTGTTAGGATGCACTTCTGAATCACCGGAAACACATATTAGTTTTGGTAACTTGGGAGAGATGTTTATACACTGAATAGAGAGGATTGATGTCTCCGTGTACTGCACACACCAAACGCAAACGACAAGCATCACGTGTCCTCTGATACATGGGTATACGTTCTCCGCTGCGCCCACGCCTAGACGGGGCATCAGCACTCCGCGCCGGGGCTTCTGTCGCCCGTCAGGTCCTCCGGCTGGCAGCTGGCGCCCTGCCCGCCCTCCAGCCGCTCCTCCCTGGCGCCCGCGGAGGAGAGCGCGCCCAGCTGGATCGGCGGGCTGAGGGAGCCCAGCGGACTCAGCTGGTCCAGGCAGCTGGCCAGCTGGTCTTCTCTGCTGGAGGCGTCGGGGGGGGCGAAGTGGTGGCGCAGCGCCTCGCCGACGGGGGGGTCCTCGGCCAGGCCGCAGGCGGACGGGTGCAGGTCCTGCACCTCGCGCTTGGCGGCCTGGAGGTGCAGTGGGTGCGCGGCGCCGTCCTGGGGCGTGGGCGGGGGCGTGGGCGCGCCGCGGAGCAGCGTCCCCGGCGAGGGCGGCCCGCGGTCCTCGGGTCGCGACGGCGCCAGGATGCTCTCGATGGAGAAGGCGGCTCGCTTGACGGAGGTCTCGCGCGGCTGCTGCGTGCGCTGCTCGCGGGCGCCCGCCTCGCCCTCGCCGCCCGCGTCGTGCTCCGGCTTGTGCTGCGTCTCGTACTCGCGGCGCAGCTGCTCGAGGCTGACGTGCACGCCCTTGAGCGCCAGCTTGCGCTGCTGCCGCTCCAGCTGCTTGAGCAGCTTCTTCTCCCGGCGGAGGCGCTCTCGGCGCTCCAGCTCCTCGGGCGGGATGGGCTCGCCCGAGCACGTCTGCGGGTGGGCGTTGTGGGCGGGGCGGCCGGGGCCCTTCCGCGTGTGCTCCTTCTTGCGCCACTTCGCGCGCCGGTTCTGGAACCACACCTGCCGAAGGACAGGCCAAATGAATGCCTATCAAGCTCCTTGAAGGTAATGCACACACACACACACACACACACACACACACACACACACACACACACACACACACACACACACAAACAAACAAACACGCACAGTCCACCGACATCACGCCATAAACCTTAAAATCATATATATATTTGTGTGTGTGTATGTGTGCGTGTGTGTGTGTGTGTGTGTGTGCACTATAATACACACACACATTCTCTCTCTCTTTCTGTTTCTCTTTGCTGTTTCTCATACACCCTTTATCTTATATGATTTCACAAACTGACTAATATTTCTCAATAAAAACAAATATAAAAAATTTATAAGTATAACGATTAACATTTTTTATTCATAAATTCGAAAAGGAGAACCTTTATCTCACTAGATATTACATTAGGTTCGCATTCAGTGTAGTGGCATGACATGACCTGGCTCGCAACAGTGATCTAGTTGACCTTTGACGTATAGTCATATAAATGAATATACATATGTGTGTGTGTGTGTATATATATATATACAAATATATGTATATATGTATGTATATATATATATATATTTATATATATATATATTATATACATATATATATATATATATATATATATATATATATATATGTGTGTGTGTGTGTGTGTGTGTGTGTGTGTGTGTGTGTGTGTGTGTGTGTGTGTGTGTGTGTGTGTGTGTGTGTGTGTGTGTGTCTGTGTGTGTGTGTGTTTGTGTGTGTGTGCGTGTATATATATATATATATATATATATATATATATATATATATATATATATATATATATATATATACATTCACGCACATACATATACACATACACAGTATGTATTAAAGAGGTTCGGTTATGAAAATCTCCATACCAAGTTAATGTTTTATTGGTATAGAGGAATTAGAAATCACTAAGAAGGTAAAGGCTATTACAAACTGCATTTGTCTTCAACAACAACAGTGGTCTTGGAAATTAATTATAATTATAATAATAATCTCTTTCAATCATTATATCTCTTGCCTAGAATTCTCATTTTATACACTTCCTTTTATAAACTTTATTGTAAGTTCACGTATCAATGACTTATCTAATTTATCAACTTAAAAAAGTAAAAGAAAAAAGATATTATATAGAAAATTCTTTAATCAAATCAAAGAAAATCTCCAAAGTCTTTGGTATATCATCACTTCCATATTGAAAACATTTTTTTTTTTTTTAAGAATTCTAGGCAGAGCGACTATATTAAATAATTTAATGGATACATCCTTGGATAAACTATTTAGGATTTGCTAGAACTTGTTAAACCAACATCTCAAAGTTAGAGATTTCCGGGTCAAGTCACAGCGCGTCAAAACATTAATTCGGGGTCACGTAGTAGTGAACTTGTTCTTTATTTCTTGCGAACAATTCTCGTGGATCGGAGGGACATGAAATGTACATAACTACTTGTATTTGGGTAAAAGTGTCGGTTGTCACTGGTATTAGAAGAGAAATAATGATAAAATCAATGATAAAGTTTTTCTCTAATTTCTTCAGTAGGAGCCCAACATTCGGCTTTGCCGCCATCTTTTCTCTTCAAGAACCCGGATGACTCGTTTTCCTTTTCGCCACATTTCTCTCACTTTTTCACCCGCGTTTCTCGCTCTCCTTTCCTTCTGAATTATTGGAAAGAATATATATATACACACAACATACTAACTTCACTTTTTTTTCTCCCGTTTTTCATTTGTTTTTAACCATTTCAGAAACTACTCCAGGACATACAGTTTTCTAAGCCAGCACGGACGTTTACTTCCTGCACCAGGTTAACCGGGAGTAAAACTGTTTCGTAAATATATATATATATATATATATATATATATATATACATACACATATATATATATATCATACTCAGTTTTTGCTATTAACTCGATAACTTGACGCGACAACAACCCGACGAAGGAGCGCACACATCCTGAAGGCGCGGGACGAGAAGAAAACCGAGCTATGCCACACTGGAGAAAAGGTATGAAAGTAGAAAAAAAAAAGAAAAAAAGAAAAGAAAAAGAAAGAGTATTCCGGAAGGTTTCAGTGGGAATCGCTTTGACGGAAAATTGACTTTTTTTTCCCCTTTCTCTTCTCTCTCTCTCTCTCTCTCTCTCTCTTCTCTCTTCTCTTTCTCCCCTCCCATCTCCTTCAAACTCTTAGGAGGGTAAAGGGAAGTGGCAGAATCGAACCGTGTCGACTTGATGGTGACGTACAACCTCAGTGGGGGTGTTAACCATCACTGATGAGACGGGGGGAGAGGGAGAGAGATTTCGGGAGAGGGGGGAGGGAAGAGGAGAGGAGAGAGAGGGGAAAGGGTGATAGAGAGGGAAGGGGGATGCAAGATGAGAAGGAGGAGGAAAGTAGAGGAAAAGGAGAGGGAAGAGGAGAGGAAAGGAGAAGAGAAAGAGGGGAAAGGGTGATAGAGATGGAAGGGGGTTGCGAGATGAGAGGGAGGGAGAAAGGGGAGGAAAAGAAGAGGGAAGGGGGGAGGGAGAAGGATGAGAGAGAGGGGAAAGGGTGATAGAGAGGGAAGGGGATGCGAGATGAGAGGGAGGATGAAAGGGGAGGAAAAGAAGGGGGAGGGGGTAGGGAGAGAGAGGGGAGAGGGAGGAGGAAAGGGGAGGAAAAGAAGGGGGGAGGGAGAGGGATGGGAGGGAAGGGGGGGAGAGCGGAGAGGGATGTGAGGGAGAAAGGGGAAAGGGGGGTGAGAGGGAGAAACTAAGAGAGAAGGGGAAGAGGAATGAGAGGGATAAAGGGATAAAAAGGAAGAGAATGAGAAAGAAGAGAGGAGAGGGGAGGGGGATGAGAGGGGAAGAGATCTGGGAAAAGGAGGAGGAGAGGCGAGAAAGAAAAAGGGAGGGGGAGAGGGGAGGAGGAGAAAGAGAGAGAGATGGAGATACAGAGAGAGAGAAAGAGAGAGAGGGGGGGATGTGTGGGGGGAAGAAAACCAGATAGTGAATGAGAGAGAGAAGAGAGACAGAGAAAAGTCAAAGAGAAAGGGTAGGGAGAGGGAATGAAAACAAAATCCTACAGGATGTGCTATAGGAGGAGGTTCTACCAGATTTATGATAATTTTTTCAGGATTATTCATAAGACAAGATCTATAGGATCGTTAGACATTCCTCTTTCGAGTGGAAGAGTTGTCTTGAGAGAATGAAAGATCGTAGTAGGATATGATATAATCTAGATTTTGTTTAATGCCAATGAATGAATGAGAGCTTAATAACTTTTATCTCAAAGTATAGTCAGTCTAGTTTATTTTAACTATTCAGTTCTCTAAATTATATTTGAATTTCGTATCAACAGTTTCATTTATCTTACTCTGTCGGCAATACAATCACAATCAGATATGTTTAAGTTTCACGTACAGCGCTTTACGTATTTATTCCTAATCTGTATCGCGCGCTGTAAACAAAGATATCCAGAATAGATATGTACGTTTTGGCATGGTTTCTCAAAAAGAGACAAAGATCCATGGTTGTTTTCTCGGGTTTGGGGTCATGGGTCGAATTCGGGACATGAGGAGGAGGAGGAGGAGGAGGAGAGAGTATCAAAGGGATAGTACAAGGAGACTCACTGGGATTGTTTGTTCCGGTTTTGAAGACGTTTTTTGGTTGACTTTTGGGTCGAGTGGGTGGGTCGGAGGAGGAGGAGGAGGAGGGGGGACGGGGGTGGAGTGGTGTGTGTATATTGAATTAAGGGAGATAACTGGCGTTTGAATATTTTGTTTTTCTTTATTGATGTATGGGGTTATTTGTTTACCTGCTATATCACTTTTTTTTAATCAACATTGGTTTTAGTTATTATCGTTATTATCATCTATTTGTAGGAAAAGTAATGGTTTCTTTTTCGAAGCTGTTTTGACTATCCTTTCTCCATTTCTCCTTTTATCTTGACAGAAGTTGGGGGAGAGGGGGGAGGGGGAGGGGGGGGTAGTGTGTTAGGATGCACTTCTGAATCACCGGAAACACATATTAGTTTTGGTAACTTGGGAGAGATGTTTATACACTGAATAGAGAGGATTGATGTCTCCGTGTACGTACACACCAAACGCAAACGACAAGCATCACGTGTCCTCTGATACATGGGTACGTTTTCCGCTGCGCCCACGCCTAGCTACGGCCTAGACGGGGCATCAGCACTCCGCGCCGGGGCTTCTGTCGCCCGTCAGGTCCTCCGGCTGGCAGCTGGCGCCCTGCCCGTTCTCCAGCCGCTCCTCCCTGGCGCTCCGCGGCAGCGCGCCCAGCTGGATCGGCGGGCTGAGGGAGCCCAGCGGACATAGCTGGTCCAGGCAGCTGGCCAGCTGGTCTTCTCTGCTGGAGGCGTCGGGGGGGGCGAAGTGGTGGCGCAGCGCCTCGCCGACGGGGGGGTCCTCGGCCAGGCCGCAGGCGGACGGGTGCAGGTCCTGCACCTCGCGCTTGGCGGCCTGGAGGTGCAGTGGGTGCGCGGCGCCGTCCTGGGGCGTGGGCGGGGCGTGGCGCGCCGCGGAGCAGCGTCCCCGGCGAGGGCGGCCCGCGGTCCTCGGGTCGCGACGGCGCCAGGATGCTCTCGATGGAGAAGGCGGCTCGCTTGACGGAGGTCTCGCGCGGCTGCTGCGTGCGCTGCTCGCGGGCGCCCGCCTCGCCCTCGCCGCCCGCGTCGTGCTCCGGCTTGTGCTGCGTCTCGTACTCGCGGCGCAGCTGCTCGAGGCTGACGTGCACGCCCTTGAGCGCCAGCTTGCGCTGCTGCCGCTCCAGCTGCTTGAGCAGCTTCTTCTCCCGGCGGAGGCGCTCTCGGCGCTCCAGCTCCTCGGGCGGGATGGGCTCGCCCGAGCACGTCTGCGGGTGGGCGTTGTGGGCGGGGCGGCCGGGGCCCTTCCGCGTGTGCTCCTTCTTGCGCCACTTCGCGCGCCGGTTCTGGAACCACACCTGCCGAAGGACAGGCCAAATGAATGCCTATCAAGCTCCTTGAAGGTAATGCACACACACACACACACACACACACACACACACACACACACACACACACACACACACACACACAAACAAACAAACATAAACCTTAAAATCATCACAATATCTCCGAAACACGAACATGCAAGTAAAATACAACAACAACAACCAAAACATACAATCACAACATAATACCACCAAACCAAATTCCACACAAATAACTCAATCACAACCACTAATCACAAATCACAACCCAAGTCTCTTCCACACAAAAAAAAAGAAAAAAGAAAAAAAACGGACCCCTTGAGCAGCATCTTCTTTCCGTTGCGTCAACAGAAATGTCCCTTGAATTCTAAGTAGGCCTATGACCTCCGCACACAGCCCTCAAAAGGCCCCTGGGGAGTGAGTCGACGTGAGGAATGTTGGATAAATCTCACAAAATCTTTGATGCTTTGCACGCGGTTCATATTTGGAGGAAAATGTTTTTATTTTTATATTCTTTATTTATTTATTATTATTTTTAAGTATATATTTCGAGTTTTTACATCTACCGTGGTATTATTTTTCAGTCTTTTCATATTTTTTTTTCTTTTCTACCAAGTAGTAGATATTAAAATTCGAATTTTATTTAAGGATATATAGTAAATCGTAAAATCTTATTAATTGATTGATACAGAAAGCATAATAATAATTTTGTAAGATTCCGTAAAATTAATTTGATATGTGAAACGAAGACTACGCGTGAATTTTGATATTTAGATAAACCAATAATATAGATTTTGAAATAGATATTTGATTTTGAAAATTTAATTTCCGCCTTGCGATAAAAAAAAAAGAAAAAAAAAAGAAAAAAAAAAGAAAAAAAAGCTTATAAAATTCATACGGATTCTTTTGAAAGTTGTGTCACCATATAACCACTTCCGTTTTAACTGAACTGAAAATAACTGCTGAATTTTTGTTTTCTCATAAAACTTTATTAACTATTTGTTACTAACATATTTTCATATCCCGAAGCTATGGAGATACTTACTCACTTACTTACTTCATATTTTTTTGTTTACATTCAGTGACCATTTTACAATTAATTTTCAACCCTTTCCGTTCACCAATATCATAAATCTACAATTGATAACAATTTATAATTAATTCCTATCCGATCCTTTCCCCAATTGCTGATTTCATAATTGTGGTTCATATTCAGTAACAATTTACATTCCGTATTCATTACAATTTATATCAAACTCGTTCGCAACTCTCACTCATCTACCAATTTCACATTTGTAATTCACATTTCACAACAATTTGACAATTTACATTCAGCTTCCCATTCAACTCACGTCCCCATTTCCTATTTCCTAATTTCAGAATTGAGCAACGAGTCACAACGCACATTCAACCCCTTTCCAACCGTAACCCATTCACAACACATATATAATCAATCAATTCAGACCCGAAATATCCCATTCAACATCATATGCAATCTTCCATGCAACAGTATATGCAACATCACAATAAACATCACATGCGACATCATATGTAACATAACATGCAACATGATATGCAACATCACATGCGACATCCCATGCAACAACACATAGAACATCACATGCAACAGCATATACATCACATGCGACATCATATGCAACAACATAAACAACATCACATGCAAAAACATATACCTCACATCCAACATCATATGTAACATAACACGCAACATCACAATAAACAACACATGCAACATCACATGCAACAACATATACAACAACATATACAACATCACATGCAACAACATATACACCACCCCATGCAACACCAAATGCAACAACATATGCAACGACATAAGCAACGAGATCAAAACCAGGTACTCACGGCGACCCTGCTCTCCGTGAGGCCTAGTCTCATGGCCAGCGCCTCCCTCATGAAGACGTCCGGGTAGTGCGACGCCTCGAAGGCTCGCTCCAGCTCCTCCAGCTGCCACGAGTTGAAGTTCGTCCTCGAGCGACGCCGCTTCGCCGCCGCGTCGCCGTCGAGACTTCCGTCTTCGCAGTCTGAGGGGGGGAGGGAGGGGCAGGGGGAGGGGTTGGGTTGGTTGATTTTTTTTTTTTTTTTTTTTTTTTTGGTTATGTTGTTTGGTGTTTGTTGTTTTATTGTAATGGTATGTGTGTTTTGTTATTAGTATTATATATATATATATATATATATATATATATATATATATATATATATATATATATATATGCATATGTATATATATGTATATATATATATATATATATATATATATATATATATATATATATATATATATATATATATGTATATATATTTATATATATATATATATATTATATATATGTGTGTATATATATATATATATATATATATATATATATATATATATATATATATATATATATATATATATATACATCCTTATATATATGCATATATATGTATGTGCATATATACATATATATATATATGTATATATATATATATCTGTATATATATATATATATATATATATATATATATATATATATATATATATATAGAGAGAGAGAGAGAGAGAGAGAGAGAGAGAGAGAGAGAGAGAGATTATCTATTCATTTTTTTGGTAGTGGGCGATGTAGCTATCCAAGTCTATATTAATTTATGTGTAATTGTGTGTTCTTATGTTTTCGTGTATGTGGATACGTAGTTATATTGTATATGTATAAATATATGTATGTATGTATGTAAGTATGTACGTATTCACATGTCTATGTACTAAATCCTGGTGTATTGTTGGAAAAGTTGGATAATATCATGTGTTGCAAATAGTGATATTGTTGCAACAGTTAATACTCTTATGATTATTGTCATTATCATTAGTAGTAGTATTTGTTTGCCATGGCGCTACCATTATAATTTTGGTAATTAGTGTCATTTCGTTTGTTTTCGTTATTATTAGTATTGGTATTAACATCATTAGCGTTTTTTTTTTTTTTTTTTTTTTTTTTTTTTTTTTTTTTTTTTTTTTTTTTTTTTTTTTTTTTTTTTTTTTTTTTTTTTTTTTTTTTTTTAATTATGAAGATCCATGAATCTTATCATAAACTGATGTTATATTGACTGATGGGTTGATATTGATGGGATTTTTAATTCATCGAAATAAGATCACAGTGGCATTATTTTATTATTATTTCTTCTCTATTACTGCGCCCATGAATTTTGTAAAGCAGTTGTTATGATATTATTAATCAATATAACTTATATGGCAATGTTATCGTTGATAATAACCCATGCGGCTAACTACAGCAGAGAGAGAGAGAGAGAGACAGACAGAGAGACAGAGAGAGATAAAGTGTGTGAGTGTGAGTGATTGAGTGGCAGGAAGATAGAGAGAAAGAGAGAGAGACAGAGAAAATAAAAGAGAAAGAGAGAGAGACAGAGACAGAGAGTTTTAGAGCGAAACCAAGACAGAGAGATAGAGAGAGAAAGAGAAGGAGATTCCAACACCGACCTTGCTTCAAAAAATCCAATTATCACATATCCTTTATTCCCATTTATATTTATTTTTCCCCAACAAATTCATAAAGAAATCTCAAACTAATATTTACGACCCGATGTTAACCTAATGGAATTTATGTTCATGGTGGTTCCCGTTAATATAAAATTCGTTTCGGAAATACACTTGTTAATTTCATAAGTGAAGTATTGATGGTTGTTTATGCGTATATTTGGACATCCCATATTATATAGAAAGTATTTAATGCGTGGTAAATCATTCTTACCTGTAATATACTTGTTATTTTGAATTATGGTTAAATGATTTTTTTTCTTTTTTATCCTGTGATTTTTATTGCTGAGACGATCATGTTCAAAATTGATAAGATATTTTAACATCGGAATAATATAGATAAAAAA
>BOPN01001819.1:244220-246720 GCA_017312705.2 Penaeus japonicus
GATGTTGCAGACCTCATTATATATATTTTCTTCGCATACACACACATAGATGATTATAAAAATAACAACAATGAAGAAAACGTAAAATAACCGCGATAATACCAACAATAATGATAATAATATAGCATATGGACACACATACAGACATATACAAATAAACATATACATTCATATATGTATATTGATGTGTTTATATATATATATATATATACATATATATATATATATATATATATATATATATATATATATATATATATATATATATGTATATGTATGTATTGATATATATAGATATATATGTATATAAATGTATATGTATATTTTTATATATGTTTTTATGTATACTTATATATGTATATATATATATATATATATATATATACATATATATGTATATATATACATATATATATATATACATATATATATATATATATATATATATACAAATATATATATATATATATATATATATATATACATATATATATATAATATATATATATATATATATATATATATATATATATATATATATATATATATGAATACCACCCTCAAAACCCCCCTCCTACCCCTAACCCCTCCACCCAATTCAAAGACACCGGAACCGCGCACACCCCGTTACCAAGAACAAGACAAGGCGTAGTCGCGTGTGGAACCAGAGCTCGAATCACACACTGAACCCTCATTTGAACCTGCCAGTCATCATCCACGCGACGGGAACTGATCCCCTTCTGCAGGAGGGTCTTGGGTTCAGTGTTATGGGGAAGAGGAGGATTTGATCCCCTTCGTGTGGGGTTAAATGGTATCCAAAGGCATTCGGATAGGTTTTGATGCTGTTTGTGTTGTTTTGTTTGGTGTTGGGATGTTTTTTTGTTTTTTTTTGTGTGTGTGATGGTGTTGTGTTGGTTGTTGAATATGATTTTTTGTGATTTTTTTTACTGATGTTTTCGGGATGTTTCTTGGTATAGGAATCGCTATGTCTTATTTTTATCGTTGATTTTTTTTTACTATTGTTATTCTTATTTTTCTATTTTATTTTTTACTTTATTTATTTATTTATTTATTTATTTTTTGGGGTATTTAGATAATCCGCATTTCTTTCATCGTGGAATAAGTTCATGGTATATAAATTTTCACATCATTTCCATCTCTAAATCATTGCTCTTTAATGAAAATCTTCACTTTACATATTATTTTCAGCGGGGAATATTTCCTTCGTATTAGAATCTTCACATTTACAGTACAGCATGACTTAAATATTCACACATTTTGCTTTTAATTTCAAAATATCTTCACCGAGTGAGATTCATATATTTCCCGTTGCCGATAAGTGTATAAACACACAAAAAAAAACACGTTAGGGTGGAAATCATATCAAGACATAAAGGGAAAGTCAACCATCTTTAATTAACTCTCGTTCATTTAATAGACTCGATGTTGCACCATTGCAAGAGTGCTATGACAGTGGCAGTTATTACGGCTCCAAATTCCATTAACTAAACACGAAAGATAAGGAGAGTTTTTCTTATTGTTTAAAAGGTCTTTTAAAAATTTATTTAGAGGGTACGAAACAGGAGGTAAAGATACTTCTCACTACATTAAGATATATGTTGTGTTTTACGTGATTCAAGAGGCTTCGGTCTTTTTGAGAATATTGTTTGTATTATATTCTTTACTTTGTAGATTAAATCTGATTTTTAATTATTATTGTTTTTTTGTTTTTTTTGGCCTTTGATTTTGTTTTCGGAGTTTATCTCGCGTATTGTTTTCTTGTCTCGTTTAAATTTAAAAAATTCTCGTCTCTCTGACGCATAATATTCCCTCCTATTAATCAAATAAATATGTCAATTATCTCCTATTAATCAAATATATATGTCAATTTTATTTTCTAACTAACATTATCTATTTCAGAAATTCACACGAGAAATTCAACACCTTTGCTGTATATATACATATTACCTGGCCCGCATATTGCGTATTGAATTAAAGTAAGTAAACACTTGATTTTATTTGCTTATTTGTTTGAATATTTCTTAAATTTTGCTTTATTATTCACCAAAGAAGTGATCACGAAATACTTAGTTTTATGTAATCTGGATTAGATAATCAATTCATATTTCATCTATTACGCTCTAGAAAATGAGTTTGATATCTTTCTTTCTATTCTTTCTTCCACTGCTCACCTTCTCTTTCTCTCTCTCTCTCTCTCTCTCTCTCTCTCTCTCTCTCTCTCTCTCTCTCTCTCTCTCTCTCTCTCTCTCTCTCTCTCTCTCTTTCTCCATTTCCCCCAAACCCTATCCACGTGTCACTCCAAATCAAGAATAAGAAAATTGAACATCTTCCACCCCTCTCTCTTTCTCTCTTTCCTCTCTCTCTCTCTCTCTCTCTCTACCTCTATTTTTATCTTTCATACTCTCTGTCTATCCTCTCTCTTCCTTTCTTACTCTCTCTCCTCTCTCTATCATCTTGTGTCACTTCTGATTAAGAATCG
>BOPN01001820.1:0-5000 GCA_017312705.2 Penaeus japonicus
GGGGAGACGAGGGTGAGGGGAGAGGGGGAGATGGGGAAGGAGGAAGGGAGACGAGATAGGAAAAGGGAGGGGAGAGGGGGAGAGGGGAAGAAAGAGGGTAGACAAGGGTGAGGGGAGAGGGGGAGATAGGGAAGAAAGAGGGGAGACGAGATAAGAAAAGGAAGGGGAGAGGAAAGGATTGCAAAGGAAGAGGGGAAAAAAGAGGGGGTGAGGAAAGGATTGCAAAGGAAGAGGGGAGAGGGAGAGATGGAAGAGGGGAAGAGAGAAAAAAAAGAGGAGAGAGAGGAAAGGGGAGAAGGATAGGAGATGCAAGAGGGAGAGAGGAAACGGAGAGAAGAAAGGGAGAGAAGAAAGGGGGAGAGGGAGAGGGGAAAGAGAGAGGAAGGTTTGTTATTAGCGGAGTCCTCTATCCGTGGAGGATGTGAATGAGAATGGGCAGATAAATAGATAGATCGATAGATGTATACACAGAAGATTTATAAGGAGAGAAATACAAGCACACACACACACACAGACACACACACACACACACACACACACACACACACACACACACACACATATATATGTATGTATGTATGTATGTATGTACTGTATGTATATATGTATGTATATTTGTATGTATGTATGTATGTATGTATGTATGTATGTATGTATGTATGTATGTATGTATGTACGTATGAATGTATGTATGCATAAAGATAAATGAACAGAAAAGAAGAGATAGGAAGATAAAGAATACAATTAAATACCAAGAAAAAACGAAAATGGGAGAGAGGAAAGCGAATGAAATAGTCCTCCCTTAATGGAAGGGGAAAAAAAGTAAGAAAAACAAGACAGATATCGAGAGGAAGAAAAGGAGGTGTATGGGGAAAGAGGGGAAGGAGAAGGAGAAGGAGAAGGGGGGTGAAGGGTGATTTATGGCTAATTATTTACCTGTGTGGCAGGTAAGGGGCGGAACAATAGATAGAAACACATAAAAGATATATCTATTTTTTCAGGTGAGAGGGAACTTTCTCCTCCTCATTTTTCTTCTCTTCCCCTTCGTCTTCTTCGTCTTATTCTTCGTCGTCGTTTTCTTCTTCTTCTATTTGTTTTTTTTCTTGTTCTTGTTCATCTTCTACTCCTCTTCGCCAGCAGGGAATTGAAAGAAAGTAGAGAGAAAGAGAGAAAGAGAGAGAGAGAGAGAGAGAGAGAGAGAGAGAGAGAGAGAGAGAGAGAGAGAGAGAGAGAGAGAGAGAGAGAGAGAGAGAGAGAGAGAGAGAGAGAGAGAGAGAGAGAGAGAAAGACAGATAGATAGAGATAGATAGATAGATAGATAAATAGAGATAGATAGATAGATAGATAGATAGATAGATAGGTAGATAGATAGATAGATAGATAGATAGATAGATAGATAGATAGATAGATAGATAGATAGATAGATAGAAAGATAGATAAAGAGATATATATATATATATATATATATATATATATTTTTGTTGTAAATCCATAATGATAATGTAATTTTTTTCTGGGAAACTCCTTACTTTTATTTCCCTCTTTTAGTTTTCCACTTCATTTGATCATATCATCATCAAGGTCTCTCTCTCTCTCTCTCTCTCTCTCTCTCTCTCTCTCTCTCTCTCTCTCTCTCTCTCTCTCTCTCTCTCTCTCTCTCTCTCTCTCTCTCTCTCTCTCTTTCTCTCTCTTCGCAGCCCACTTTCAATTTCCATCTACCCCTCCCTCTCCCTCCCTCTCGCTCACACACACACCATATTTCTCTCCTCATCCCTCCTCTTCCTCCCCCCCCCCCCCTCCCTTCTTCCCATGTGCCATCCTTCACCGGCATATCCCCCCTCTCCTATAATAAGCCCCCCCCCCTCCTCCCGCTCCCTTCTCCCCTCTCTCCTCTTACCATTTTCCCCTCTCCTCATTCTCCTCTCCCGTTCTCCCCTCTCCCCATTCCCCGTCCTTCTCTCTCTTCTCACCTCTCCGCTCTTTCGTCTCTCTTCTCCCATCTCCCCTTCTCTCCTCTCCCCTTTCCCTTTCTCCCCTTCTCCCCTCTCCCGCTTTTCCTTTCTCCCCTTCTCTCCCACTTTTCCTCTCTCCCCTTCTCTCCTTCTCCCACTTTTCCTCTCTCCCCTTCTCCCCTTCTCCCCTCTTCCCTCTCCCATCTCTCCTTCTCTCCTTCCCCCTTCTCCCCTTCTCTCCTCTCCCCTTCTCCTCTCTCCCGCTTTTCTTTTCTCCCCTTCTCCCCTCTCCCCTCTCCCAAGACACGGTATTACAAGGGGATTCTCCTGCCATCAGACTCTTGTTTATATTACGTGTGGAAGCTTGGATTACCCCCCCCCCCCTCCCTCCATCCCTCCCTCCCTCACCCTCTGCTTCCCCCCTCCCTCCCTCATCATCTGCTCCCACCCCCTCCCTCCCTCCC
The DNA here is from genome assembly GCA_017312705.2 of Penaeus japonicus. Taxonomy (NCBI): domain Eukaryota; kingdom Metazoa; phylum Arthropoda; class Malacostraca; order Decapoda; family Penaeidae; genus Penaeus; species Penaeus japonicus. The sequence continues at coordinate 2,417 of BOPN01001820.1, forward strand.
TTACCCTCTACTCCCTCCCACCCCCATCCCACCCTCACCCTCTGTTCCCCCAACCTCCCTTCCTCACCCTCTGCTCCCACACCCTCCCTCCCTCCCTCACCCTCTACTCCCACCCCCTCCTTCCCTCCCTCACCCTCTGCTTCCCCCACTTCCCTCCCACCACACCCCCTCCCACCCTCACCCTCTGCTCCCACCCACACCCTCCCTCCCACCCTCTCCCTCCCTCCCCATTGCTCGGATTCTCGTCCTCCTCCCCACTCCTCCAACTCCGCCTCCCTTCCCCATACCCCCACCCCCCTCCCCCTACCTGCATCCTTTCTTACCTTGTCTCCATATTTTCCTTTGGTGTGTGCGTGGGTTCGGATGGTTGGTATGTTGTGGGGGGGGTGGGGGGTGGTAGGAGGGGATGGGGGGGAGAGGCGATTTATGTGCGTGTGTTTGTTTTTGTTTGTTTGTTTGTTTGTGTGTGTGTTTGTGTGTGTGTGTTTGTTTGCTTGTGGGAGTGTGTGTGTGTGTGTGTGTGTGTGTGTGTGTCTGTGTGTGTGTGTGTGTTTTTCAATAACTTCTGCCTCCACCCTCCACTTCTTCCATTTTTTCCTCTTCCATTATCATCTAACCTTCCTCTTCCTCCTCGGTTTTTTCTTCTTTTTCTAACTTCACCTCCTCCTCCTTCTCTACCTTCACCCCCCCCCCCATTTTCTTCCTTCTCCTCCTCCTCCTCCTCCTCCTCCTTCTCCTCTTCCTCCTCCTCCTCTTCCTCCTCTTCCTCCTCCTCCTTCTGATCATCATCATCATCCTATCTCTTCCTACCTCCTTCTCACACTCCTCCTCCTTCCTCCTCCTTCCCTACTCCTCCTCCCCTATCTTAGCTTCTCCTCCTCCCTCCCTTCCTCCTCCCTCCCTCCCTCCCTCCTCCTCCCTCCCTTCCTCCCTCCCTGTTCCTCCTTCCCCCTCTTCCTTCCTCCTCCTCTTTCTTCCTCCTCTTCCTCTTCCTCCTCTTCCTCCTCCTCTTCCCTGGTGAGGAACCCCAGGTGACGCAACACTCCACATCCATCACCTCCGTCGCTCGACAGTTTTGTAGCCTCGCCTTCTCGCACGGAATCGCAGCAGATCTGTCACTGGAAGGGGAGGAGGAGGAGGAGGAGGAGGAGGAGGAGGAGGAAGAGGTGATGGTGGTGGTGGTGGAGGGGGAAGGGGGAGGAGGTGGAGGGGGAGGTGGTGGTGGTGGAGGGGGAAGGGGGAGGAGGAGGAGGAGGAGGAGGAGGAGGAGGGTGACGGAGGACAGAGGACGGAGGAAGGAGGAAGGAGGAGAGAGGAGGGAGGAGGGAGGAGGAGGAGGAGGAGGAGATGATGGTGGTGGTGGTGGAGGGGAGGAGGTGAGGTGGTGGAGGGGAAGGGGAGCTGGTGGTGGTGGTGGAGGGGGTGGGGGAGGAGGAGGAGGAGGAGGAGGAGGAGGAGGGAGGGGAGGTGGTGTGGTAGGGTGGTGGAGGGGGAAGGGGGAGGAGGTGTGGAGGGGAGGGTGGTGGTGGTGGAGGTGGAGGTGGAGGGAGGTGGAGGTGGAGGTGGAGGTGGAGGGGAGGTGGAGGGAGGTGAGGCAGGGTGGGAGGGAGGGAGGTGGAGGTGGAGGTGGAGGTGGAGGTGGAGGGTGAGGTGGAGGTGGAGGTGGAGGTGGAGGTGGAGGTGGAGGTGGAGGTGGAGGTGGAGGTGGAGGTGGAGGAAGAGGAAGTGGTGGTGGTGGTGGAGGGGAAGGAGAAGGAGGAGGAGGTGGTGGAGGTGGAGGGGAAGGGGAGGGGGAGGAAGAGAAGGAGAAGAAGGAGGAGGAGGAACAGGAGGAGGAGGAGGAACAGGAGGAGGAGGAGGAGCAGGAGTAGGAGGAGGAGGAGGAGGAGGAGGAAGAGCAGGAGGAGGAGGAGGAGCAGGAATAGGAGGAGGAGGAGGAGCAGGAGGAGGAGGAGGAGCAGGAGGAGAGCGGAGTAGGAGGAGAGGAGGAGGAGGAGGAGTGGAGGAGGGAGCAGTGAGCAGAGAGAGACAGGAGGAGGAGGAGGTTGGGAGGGAGGGAGGAGGGGAGGGGGAGGGAGGGGAGGAGGAGGAGGAGGAGGGAGGAGGAGGGAGGGAGGGAGGGAGGGGGAGAGGAGAGAAGAGAAGGGTGAGGAGGAGGAGGAGCAGAGGAGGAGTGAAGAGAGGAGGAGGAGGAGAGCAGGAGGTGAGTAGGAGAGGGGAGGGGAATGGGAAGAGGGAGTAAGAAAAGGAAGAAGAGGAGAAAGAGGTGCAGAAAGCAAACATGATACTCTGGAGATCAGCTGAGAAAAAAAGGAGCGAAAGAGCAAGGGAAGAAAGTAATCCAAGAACAAATACCTCTAAAAAAATCCTCAGAAAAACGAGATTTCCAGAAAAGAAGAAGAAAAAATTCAGTCTGAGGAAGACAGTTATGTTTCTCTCTTCTTTTCTATCTTCTTTTTATATCTCTTTCTCTTTCTCTATCTTTCTCTCTCTACCTCTCTCTCCCTCTCCTCTCCTTTTAGGGTATTGTGGCGTCTTCTCTCTCTCTTTCTCTTTCTTTCTCTCTTTCTATATTTTCTTTATA
>BOPN01001820.1:40000-45000 GCA_017312705.2 Penaeus japonicus
AATACGTTTTAATCTATGGAATTATCTTTATAACTATTTACCTATAAAGTAATCTATATAAGCATCCATTAATGAAATTACCTATATTAATATTTTTTAATGAAAATAACCTATCTAAGTATTAATGAATGAAATTACACAAATAAGTATCTATCTATAAAATAATTCACATAAGTACATAACTATGTAAGTACGTGTAATGCATACCAGCATTACACGACCATTCCATTTACTGAAACACAACTCTACTACGTACAGAAACACACATACATATACGTGAAAGAATACGTGTGTGTGAATATCAAAACATAAATCAATGTTGTCAAGATAAATGCCAAGTCCATTCCACATAACCACATACACAACAACATACTCGTTTTAGAATCATAAGAACACATTATAAATTAATACACCCAACATATTCTGCATTATCATACATTCTATAAACAAATTATGACTTGGAGTGGTACTTGTTACATAATCAGAGGTTCTAATTGCTCACAAATTATTCTTTCACTTTGGGATACTTAGGTCAAAAAAGGTCATGCACAATAACCTGTTAAATGACCAATGCCTTCGACTCCTTTTGCATGACGTAATAGAAAGAAATGAGATGGAATGTCATGTGTTTCGTAATAACGAATAACGATCAAAAATTACTCTAAATGACGTGAATTAACTTGTGATGATATATTAAGAAAAAAATAGTCTTTATTCTAGATATACATAAATATCATTTTTGAAGGAACGAAATCTAACTCGAGATAAATATAGGATGTGGTATCCTATAAATACCGATCATGATCATAGAGAAATATTAAAACAGAATATCGTAATAAGATAACATACGTAATAACACACGTGATAAGGTAAAATAGATAGATCGATAGATAGAACACACTACATTCAACTTAAAGTGAAGTGATATTTTGGTATGTTCTTACAAGCCACTCTTTCCGGCTAAAATGTCAAAGTCATTATATCGTAATCAAAAAACAAATGTAATAAATTTGATTGGGTGTAATTTCATCACGAAATTGGTGGCGATTCCGAAGATCTGGAAATCTTATGTAACAACAATATAAGAATATTATCTATAAGAATATTATTAAAGGGCGATCTATCTATCTATCTATTTGATATTATCTGTCTATCATAGTGTCTCCCCTTGTCCTTTTCCGAGTCAAAATGATAATTCTTATGATATGATTATTATTATTTATTTTATGAATTGAGGATCAGAAGTAAATAAAATCGGTAGATAGCATCATGTGAATCACCTTCCCCCTCCCCTTCCCCTCCCCCTCCCCCACCAACCTACGAAGCGGTTGGGGAAGGGGGGCGGGGGTAGGGAAGGGGGAAGGGGTGGGGTAAGGGTTAGGGGAATTCGTCAGGTTGCCATGGAAACCATTTTCGATCCATGGTGTTATTGAGGTTGATCAAATAGAAAGAAAAAAAGAAGAAAAAAAAAGAATATATATATATATATATATATATATATATATATATATATATATATATACATATATATATATGTATATATATATATACATATATATATGTATATATATATATATACATATATATATATATATATATATATATATATATATATATATATATATATATATATATATATATATATATATTCATGTTTCTGTCACTTCTCCGTGTGACTCTTTCTGTGATTCCAGTAAGGAAAGGACTTCACAAGGATGATTAAAAAAGTATATAATAATATTCGAGGTTTTACATTCAATGTGGTAAATTATTCTATAACTTTTTTCCTTAGATCCGGGAATTGGTGTTCTAAATATAGAATCATATTGGAACAGGCATTGCAGGTCAAGTTGATATGAGGTCGCAGATGGGCCTTCATTCCCATCGTCAGGAATTCATGGCATATGATTGGTCCGCTTGTTCACATCACTTTTTCTTCAGATATATATATATATATATATGTATGTATATATATATATATATATATATATATATATATATATATATATATATATATATATATATATATATATATATATATATATATATGTACATGCGAATCTGATGTGGTGAAATGTATGGTCATTATTGAAATTTTGGGAATAGGATCTTAATGTGAACGAGTCTTTGGGTTGTTAACACACACACACACACACACACACAACTCATTATCCGCCCACAAAATATACCAGAGAAATCATAATGGAACTTGACAGATAACACCATTCCAGGATTTTTTCTTTGTTTCATAAAGTGTGACTTTCCTCTCCCATCCCGAACCCACGAGAGCGTACGAAGAAAATACATGCAGATTTTACACTTAAGGTTTTAGTGCGATGTTTGAAGAGAGGGGGGGGGGGTGGAGACAGAGGAGGGGGAGGGGGGTGGTAGGGGACAGGGTGGAGACAGAGGAGGGGGAGGGGGGTGGTAGGGGACAGGGTGGAGACAGAGGAGGGGGGGAGTGGGGTGGTAGGGGACAGGGTGGAGACAGAGAGGGAGATGGTTAGGGTGGGGAGAATTGGGGATGGGGGAGGGGGAGAGAGGGCAAGGGGAGGGGGGAGTGGAGACAGATAGGGAGGAAGATGGGGGAAGGGGAGGGGGGTTGGGAGAGTGGAGACAGATAGGGAGGTGGATAGGGTGAGGGGGAGTGACCATGGGGGTATAGACAGATAGGGTGGAAAGGGTTAGGGATAGGGGGTGGATAGGGTGAGGGTGAGAGACCAAGGGAGGGGGGGGGGTGAGACAGATAGGGAGGTAGGAAGAGTGAGAGGTGTTAGAAACATATAGGGGGTGGCCCTGCAGTTGAAGAGGGGAGTAGGAACAGGAATGGGGGGAGTGGGAGGGGGTAAGAGGAGGAGGGGAGTGAGAGAGTATGTTGAGGATGCGTTAATGTAGATCTGGATGTGTTTGTTTGTTTGTTTGATTGTTCGTCCGTAAAATTGTGTGCGATGTCTTGCGTTTGTTATTAGAATGAAAATATATTCGATGTATAATGACAATGATGATAATCATGATGATGCAACATAACAAATAAAATTGACAGTAACAATATCATTGGTAATGATGATAAAAAAGTGAAAGCTAATACTGGTAATAACAACCTCTATTATATGATGATGTTTATAAGAATAAAATAATGATAGAAATTAACTAAAAAAATAAGTGATAATAGTTTTGATGAGCATAATAATACTAATGATTATAGTAATAGTAGTAAATAATAGTAGTAATAATAACAATTCTAATGATAATGATAATAACGAAGATGATAAACATGATGATAAATATAACAATAAACAAATCAACACCAAATATAAATATAGTAATAATCACAATACTGATAATAATCATAAAAGCAACGATAACAAAGTAACGTTCGATAAATATAAGGCAAATATAAATAAATTAAATCTCTCATCTGGCAACACTGGTACTTGTTACCTCATTAGAATGAACATATTTTTTACAAATTATTCTTCTCGCCAAAGCCCTATGGTCATTATGAAGAGGGTCATAACTTATTAGTTGTCAGGTCTAGGACTGGTTTATGTGAAATGACCTGATATGGTTTATATCCTTATTCATAAATATGTTTATATTTGTATATATGTGTATATATGTGTATATATATATATATATATATATATATATATATATATATATATATATGTATATATATATATATATATATATATATATATATATATATATATATACATATATGTATATATATATATATATATATATATATATATATATATATATATATATATATTGATATATATATTGATATATATATATATATATATATATATATATATATATATATATATACATATACATATACATATATATATATATATATATATATATATATATATATATATATATATATATATATACATACATAACCGTTATTAAACCATATAAAACATACAAATAACACTTTAACTTCATACAATAATTTCTGAAAATTCCCAGATCATCTTAGCCTCCCAAATCAAAAGAAATAAAACACCAATCTCATATCAACAAAGAAAATAACCCATTCCCTCCACAGTTCCTTAAAGCAGTCGTCAAATAACACACATTTTGACCCTGGGACCTGAATATCTCAAGCAAACTGACGGGCGGGTGATAACAGGTTCAAGAAAGGCTGTTATCTTGAAGTGATTGCAAACCACACGAAGACAAGATAACTCTTATAAATTATGCTTGTCAGAACTCTTTTTTTTTTAATATGTGGAAATAGAATGTTGCCACTGATATACAGGTTAGTTCTACGGATAGTGATATTTATGATTTTTGTCTTTGAGATTGAGTAAGTCTTAGAGATGATTTTTAATGTGATAGACACGCACATAAGCACACACATACAAGTAAATACATCCACGAAACACACACACACACACAAACACACATATACACACACTTTCCCTTCTTAAAAATTCTCAAAATTTCGTTTATTAATGTCGAAAGGCCTCTTCACATGAACTTGTTATATAATGAAAAGTGATAATTCTTACAAAGTGGTTTTGACACCCAAACACCAAAGCCACATGTGCACAAGGTCATAAGTGAACCTTTTTTTTTTTTTATACACGTGAGGTCTGAGATCTGACACCTTTATATAATATTGTTGTGGATTACATGTTATAAACATGCGTGTGATATGACAATGAATTTTATTGCATATACTGCCTTGTTATATCATAGACTCTATTTTCCAAAAAGGTAGGAAGACCTTTGAATGCAATAAAAGAAAAAAAAATAAACGAAATATATTCAAACAAACAAATCCACAAAACCAGGCTCGAAACCCGAGACCAAACTCATCAAAACAAAGGGAAAATGTAATGCCTTTCCTAAGATATGTATTTCCGGGTGTTGTTATCGCCACAACGGACAAGTCATAATGAAACATGACAGGGTAACGAGTCACAAGCACTATCTGGAGTGACGCTTTTCATTGGTTATGACGTGAGGGAAGCGAGTGAAGT
>BOPN01001820.1:57500-65000 GCA_017312705.2 Penaeus japonicus
GAGAGAGAGAGAGAGAGAGAGAGAGAGAGAGAGAGAGAGAGAGACAGAGACAGAGAGAGAAAGAAAGAGAGACAGAACGGAAGAAAGAAAGAACGAAAGAAAGAAAGAAAAATAGAAAGAGAAAGGAAGTCATTGATAATGCATTCTTGAACATCGCTACCTCAGAGCTTTCCTGTTCTTTAATTAACTATCTTGCGGTTTGGACGAACCCCCTCCCATCCCCCTCCCACCCCCCACCCCCATGGCTCCCTATCCCGATAACCCTGCTTCCCCCTCCCCCCCACCTCCCAACTCCTCTTACCTCCATCCCCACACCCACCCCACCCCACCACACCCAACCCCAACCTACCACCACACCACCACCCACCACTACACTCCAACCCACCACCACACCACCCCCACACCTTTCCCCAACCCACCACCACGCCCTACCCCAACCCACCCTCCACCCCACACCACCAGACCCCATCCCCACCCCAACCTACCCACCCCCCCACCCCACCACCACACCCCAACCCACCCCACCCCACCCCCACACCCCCATCCCCACCCCCTCCAAACTATGCCTCACTCCTTTTTCTTTTTTCTTCGTTTTTTTTCTTCTTTTTTTTTTTTTCATCGGAAGCCACGTAAAAGACCTTGGCCTTTCTAATTAACTTTGGATTAATTTGATTCCTTCTCTTCGGTTCTCCTCTGTGGGTTTTGTAAGTCTTCTTTTTTCGTGTTTTTTTATTTCTTTCTCTTTTTTTCTTTTCTCTTTCTCTTTCTTGGATTTTCGTATTATTTTGTTATCTATTTCGTAGCTTTTGTTATTTTTTTCGTATCTTTTATTATCTGTTTCGTAGTTTTTTTTTATCATTTTCGTATCTTTTATTGTCTCTTTTGTATTTTTATCATCTTTTTCGCAGCTTTATATTTTTTTGTCTTCTTACTTTTTCCTAATTATATCTTTATCTATACTTCTGTCTATCTATCTATCTATCTATCTATCTATCTATCTGGAAATCTTTATCTACTGTATACCGTACACATCATACTCAGGAGATAATCAGAAATACAAATTAATAATCACTGAAAGACAAAACAAAGAAACAAACAAAAAAGAAAACTAACCAATAACTCAATAGACGATATAAACGCAAAAAAAAAAAAACAATAAAAAAAACAATAGAATTCGGATCGAAAACCTTATGATAATCCATACCTCGAACCTATCTATAAAAAAAAAATAAAAACATATAACTTGACCAACCAACAAACCAATAAGTCAATAAACACTAAAACATAAAAAAAAAAAAACGAAAAAAACGAAAGAACTCGTATCCAAACGCGTATAAGAAATGTACACTTCGAATCCATTTAGGGGAATCGAATCGCCTGTGTGACTGAGACGTACGTTCTCACGTGACCTTTTGAAAATATTTTCTTTGCATCCCCATTTCTTAGAAGCGGAGATGCTCGGTTATTCTCTCTGTCTCTGTCTCTATCTATCTCTCTGTCTGTCTGTCTGTCTTTCTCTCTTTCTGTCTGTCTGTCTCTCTGTCTGTCTCTCTGTCTGTCTCTGTCTCTGTCTCTGTCTCTGTCTCTGTCTCTGTCTCTGTCTCTGTCTCTGTCTCTGTCTCTCTCTCTCTCTCTCTCTCTCTCTCTCTCTCTCTCTCTCTCTCTCTCTCTCTCTCTCTCTCTCTCTCTCTCTCTCTCTCTCTCTCTCTCTCTCTCTCTCTCTCTCTCTCTCTCTCTCTCTCTGTCTCTGTCTCTCTCTCTGTCTCTCTCTCTCTCTCTCTCTCTCTCTCTCTCTCTCTCTCTCTCTCTCTCTCTCTCTCTCTCTCTCTCTCTCTCTGTCTCTGTCTCTGTCTCTGTCTCTGTCTCTGTCTCTGTCTCTGTCTCTGTCTCTGTCTCTGTCTCTGTCTCTGTCTCTCTCTCTCTCTCTCTCTCTCTCTCTCTCTCTCTCTCTCTCTCTCTCTCTCTCTCTCTCTCTCTCTCTCTCTCTCTCTCTCTCTCTCTCTCTCTCTCTCTCTCTCTCTTTCTCTCTTTCTCTCTTTCTCTCTCTCTCTTTCTCTGTCTCTCTCTCTCTCTCTCTCTCTCTCTCTCTCTCTCTCTCTCTCTCTCTCTCTCTCTCTCTCTCTCTCTCTCTCTCTCTCTCTCTCTCTCTCTCTCTCTCTCTCTCTCTCTCTCTCTCACACCCACTCACTCACTCACTTACTCTCTCATTCTCTCTCCCTTTCCCTCTATTCCTCTCTCCCTCTCTCACTCTCTCCTTTCTCTTTATTAATTTCATTTTTTCTTCTTCTTCCGGTTCGAGATAATGTGTATGAGTTTATTTGGTTTTCTATTTTTTTGTAATGGAAGATAAGATACGAGAACTGATTGAGAAACGATGTATGTATGTGTGCATGGATGTGTCTATCTCTTTGTCTATTTGTCTGTCTATTTGTATGTAAATCGATTTATCTCGATTTGTTTTTTCTTGCAAACTTTTTCTACTCCCTTCTCCTCCACCGCTCCCCTATCACTCTTCCTCCTCCTCCCTTATCCACCACTCATCCTCCTTCTCCCTCCACCACAATTTCCCCGCCACTCCACCTCCTCTTCTTCTTTTTCCTCCTCCTCCTTCCTCCTTATCCATCACTCCTTCCTCCCTCCTCTACCATTCCCCCTCCTCCTCCACCACTTTTCCTCCTTCCTTCTCCTCCTCCTCCAACACTGTTCCTCCTTCCTTCTCCTCCTATCCTTCTCCTTCCTCTTCCTCCTATCTTCCTCCATCCTCCTCCTCTCCCAGGTCTTTTCGGAAATGCTCCCACATATAGGACACGCCTGTGGTTGATATCTTTCTTCCTTTTATTTTCTATTTTGTTTGCCGACTATTTTCGTTTTTATCTTATCTTATATTGTATTCTGCGAAGGTCTATCGAAATGACGGTGATATGATAATACAATACATGTGCAGGTTGGAACACGATCACATAACCTTTTCTCTATTTCTCTGTTCTCTTTCTCTTTCTCTCTCTCTCTCTTTCTCTTTCTCTTTCTCTGTCTCTCTCTCTCTCTCTCTCTCTCTCTCTCTCTCTCTCGCTCTCTCTCTTGTCTCTCTCTCACTCACTTTCACACACACACACACACACACAATTCAATTCACACGAATATTATTATTCCTCAGAAACATCTAAAAGTACAGCGAAGTAAATACACCATGCAGTATAATGTTACAGGTTCCGGGTTATAAGAAATGCCACGGGGCTAATAACAGGTTCGTTATAAAAAATGTATTCAGAGAGAGAGATAGAGGGATAGTGAGGGAGGGAGAGGGAGGAGCGGGGGGAGGAAGAAGGGGAGGGAGAGGGATGGATGGAGGGAGGGAGGGAGAAAAGAAAGGAGGGAGGAAAGGATGGATGGAGAGAGAGAGGGAGAGAGAGAGAGAGAGAGAGAGAGAGAGAGAGAGAGAGAGAGAGAGAGAGAGAGAGAGAGAGAGAGAGAGAGAGAGAGAGAGAGAGAGAGAGAGAGAGAGAGAGAGAGAGAGAGAGGTAAATAGAGAGAGAGAGAAAGAGAGAGAGAAAAAAAAGAAAGAAAGAGAGAAAAAAGAAGGAAAGAGATAACGACTTTAAGGAATCAAAAAAAGAGAAAGGGGATTCTAAGAGAAAACCAAACAAAAAAACTCCCCATCTAAAGTCAACCACCAATCTATCACACTATCCATCTATCTATCCAACATCTATCCATCTATCTACCCAACATCTATCAAACTATCCATCTATCTATCCAACATCTATCAAACATCCGATAATCATCCTTCTTCACACGTAGCCACATTTCAGTCCACAAAGGAACAAACAATTCCCTCCCTTTTAAAGTCGCGACAGAGAGCTATATCAGGTCACCCGAAGCACAGGTCAAAGCCCTGACCTGTGTGTGTGTGTAAGCCAATATATAAAGTCCCAATCAGACTAACTGGATTAATTATATGGGTGAGTCGTATTTTTTCCCTCCTTTTTTTTTCTTTCTTTTTTATTACGTTTGCTGATCTCGCTCTTGTTTTCAGTCTCCCTCTCTCTTTCTATCTCTCTCACTCTCCTTTTTCCTCCTCTATTCTCATTATCTTTTCCCTTCCTTATCTTTTCTTTCTTCTCTCATTTTTTCTCTCCCTTTCTTCCCATTTCTTTTCTTTCTCCTTTGTGTCTTTTCTTCTTGTCTCTCTTTCTATCCTTCTTCTCCATCTCCTACGCTTTTCCTTTATATTCTCTCTATCTCTTTCTCTTTCTACTATACCTTTATTCCTTTCCATTTATATTTTTTCTCCTCTTTCTTTCCCTTCTACTTCGATTTCCTTCTCTTCTCCTTTCCCTTCACTTACATTCTCTTTTACGTCTTCTTCTCCCTCTCTTCCATTCTCTTCTCTTCTCATTTATCTTCTCCTTCTCTTCAATTCTCCTTCCTCCTTCTTCTATTCTATTATCCTTCCTTTCTTCCTCCCTTCTCTTTCACCTTCCCTTTTTCTTTCTCTTTACCTTCTCCTTCTCTCTTCGCATTCTTCTTCCCTTTTCTCCTTCTCTTCCATTCTCCTTCCCTCCTTCTTGCCTTCTCCTTCCCTCCTATTCTCCTCCTCCCTCCTTCCCTCCTTCTTGCCTTCTCCTTCCCTTCTATTCTCCTTCTCCCTCTTTCCCTTCTATTCTCCTCATCCCTTCTCTTCTCCCCCCGTTCTCTTCTCCATCTCCCAATCATCAACTTCCTTTCCCATTCCCCTTCCTCTCCCCTTTCGTAACCTTCTACCGAGGACACAGAATGTGAAGTCAGCGCCGCTCATTTGCGGAAATAAGGACGAGAATCGATAGCGAAAAAAGGGAGAAGAAAGAGAGGGGAATTGGAGAGAGAGAGAGAGAGAGAGAGAGAGAGAGAGAGAGAGAGAGAGAGAGAGAGAGAGAGAGAGAGAGAGAGAGAGAGAGAGAGAGAGAGAGAGAGAGAGAGAGAGAGAGAGAGAAAGAGAGAGAGAGAGAGAGAGAGAGAGAGAGAGAGAGAGAGAGAATGAAAGAGAAAAAGAGAGAAAAAAGGGGAAAGAGAGAGAAAGAGAAAAAAAAAAAGAAAGAGAAAGATAGAGAGAAACAAGAGACTAAAAAAAAAAAAATAAGGGAAAGAAAGAAAAAAAAAGAGAAACAATAGAGAAAAGGAAACAATAGAGGCAGAAAGAAACATATAGAGGAAGAAAGAAAGAAAGAAAAAAACAGCAAGAGCCAGAAAGAAAAAAGATAAGGACAAGGCATTTCAACCGCACAAACAAGCCGTTGTCATGGAAACCGCGTGACGCCCTTTGAAAAGAGACCGCCGGGATTTTCTTTTACTTTTTTAAGAATATTCACAATTTCTGGGGATGAAACACATTTGCTGGATAAGAGATTTTTTTTCCGGTTGGTGGAAATTAGACAAAAAGATTGTGCACTGTATGCTTCTCTCTCTCTCTCTCTCTCTCTCATTTTGTCTTACTCCTTCTCTCTTTCACTTTGTCTATATTTCTCTCTCTCCCTTTGTCTTTATATTTCTCTTTCTCTCACTTTGTCTATCTCTTTCTCTCACTTTGTTTTTCTCTCCCCCCCCCTTCTCTCTTACAATGTCTATCTCTCTCTCCCTCTCACTTTGTCTTTCTCTCTCGCTCCCTTTGCCTTTCTCTCTCTCTCTCTCTCTTATATTCTCTCTCTCTCTTACATTGTCTATCTCTCTCTCCCTCTCCCTTTGTCTTTCTCTCTCTCTCACTTTGTCTTTCCCTCCCCCCCTGTCTCTCTCCCTCTCACTTTGTCTTTCTCTCTCTCTCTCTCTCTCTCTTTCTCTCCTCTCTCTCTCTCTCTCTCTCTCTCTCTCTCTCTCTCTCTCTCTCTCTCTCTCTCTCTCTCTCTCTCTCTCTCTCTCTCTCTCTCTCTCTCTCTCTTTCTCCCTCCCTCTCTCTCTCTCTTTCTCGCTCTCTCTCTCTCTCTCTCTCTCTCTCTGTCTGTCTGTCTGTCTGTCTGTCTGTCTGTCTGTCTACTCCCTCTTCCCCCCCTCTCTCTCTCTTGTTCTCTCCCTCTCTCTGTCTACACCCCTTCTCTTTCTATATCTGTCTACTCCCCCCTCGCTCTCTCTCTCTCTCTCTCTCTCTCTCTCTCTTTCTTTCCCTCTCTCTCTCTCATATACCTATTCTAAGACAATCCACAATTTGTATTTAAAGAAGTTCCCGGGAAGTTGATGTCCAAGAAAATGAACACCAACATTTCTCACTTTTATAATCAACTAAAAGACAGTTATTACTTATTGCAAAACGCAATCGCCAAGCAGTTATGTCTTTTTTTCTTTTCCTTCTTACTTATCTTCTCTATTCTTAAATTCTGCCTCCATGATACAAAAAAACCTTGATAAGACAAGTAATATGAAATCACGTTCCCGCCAAAAAAAAAAGAAAAACCGTTACAATTTCAAATATTTTCACCGTCGTTGCGTGTGAGGCCTTTTCCTCGTGGCGGCTTCGCGTGCTTATGTAAGAACGAGTGAGTATTCACAAATGGAATTTTCGTAACTAGACTGTGCCGAAAAAAAGAGAAGGAGGAAGAAAAAAGAAAGTGAGAGAAAGAAGAGATAGAAAAAAAAGAAGATGAAGGGAGGAGAGAGGAGAGAGAAGAGAGGGAAAGAAGGAGAAGGGGGGAAAGAAGAGAAAGAAAAAAGAAGTGAGAGAAAGTAGAGGTAGAAAAAAAGAAGATGAAGGGAGGAGAGAGAAGAGAGGGAAAGAAGAAGTGGGGAAAGAGGAGAAAGAAAAAAGAAGTGAGAGAAAGTAGTGATAGAAAAAAACGAAGATGAAGGGAGGAGATAGAAGAGAGAAGAGAGGGAAAGAAGGAGAAGTGGGGAAAGAGGAGAATGAAAAAAGAAGTGAGAGAAAGTAGAGGTAGAAAAAAAAGAAGATGAAGGGAGGAGACAGGAGAGAGAAGAGAGGGAAAGAAGGAGAAGGGGGGAAAGAGGAGAATGAAAAAAGAAGTGAGAGAAAGTAGAGATAGAAAAAAAAAGAAGATGAAGGGAGAAGATAGAAGAGAGAAGAGAGGGAAAGAAGGAGAAGTGAGGAAGAGGAGAAAGAGAAAAAAGAAGTGAGGGAAAAGTAGAGTGCAGAAAAAAAAAGAAAATGAAGGGAGGAGAGGAGAGAGAAGGAAGGGAAAGAAGGAGAGGGGAAAGAGGAGAAAGAAAAAAAGAAAGTGAGAGAGAAAGTAGAGATAGAAAAAAAAAGAAGATGAAGGGAGAAGATAGAAGAGAGAAGAGAGGGAAAGAAGGAGAAGTGAGGAAAGAGGAGAAAGAAAAAAGAAGTGAGAGAAAGTAGAGGTAGAAAAAAAGAAGATAAAGGGAGGAGAGAGAAGAGAGGGAAAGATGTGGGGGGGGAAAATCTTTTATTTCTTTGGTTGACAATGGTTTATTGTTCGGATGTTGGTCGTGTTGGTTTTTAAGGATATCAAAAGGCTTATGGTGGAAAAATATCGAGTGAAGGAGGGGGAGGGGAGGGAAGGA
>BOPN01001820.1:70000-80000 GCA_017312705.2 Penaeus japonicus
CCATTGGTTATTAGTACCATTATTACTGTTGTTATTGTTATTACTATCACTATTATTGTTATTTTTGTCATTTCCATAATTGTATTGTTATTATCGTTATTGCTATCGTTTTTATTGTTATTACTATCACTATTATTGTTATTATTGTTATTACTATCACTATTATTGTTATTATTGTCATTACTATAATCTTATTGTTATTAATGTTATTGCTATCATTTTTATTGTTATTACTATCACTATTATTGTTATTACTATCACGATAATTGTTATCACTGTCCACCATGGCTGTAATAACTATTGTTGTTATTAATATATTTTTATCACTATTTACATTACAGTTGCTATTTTGTTATTGCATCTATTCTGGTTATTACTGTCGATGTTATTTCTATCATAGCAGATATATATATCGTTATTATTGCTTCATTTTATGTCCTTGTTACTATCGTTACGCCTACGACTACATAACTCTTTGCTGTTGAATTCCCGCTTGCAAAAAAAAAAAAAAAAAAAAAAAAAAAAAAAAAAAGCAATTAACCCACTTTGCAGCCCATGAAGGAAATGTTTTAAAATGTGTTCATTTAATCGCGACTCGTCAGTTTGATATTTAACAATCAGTGGTAAAATGGAAAGCGATTTTTGAATTTTTTGATTTTTTTGAAATTTTTCGTATGACTTTTGTGTTTTGAAAATCATGTTTGAAATTCTTATCGGTACTAAATTAATGGTATACCGATGTCTAAAGGTTATGTATGATATATCGGATATTGATATGTTTTATCAACATATTCGTATTTATCAAAGATATGTTGTTTTAATTATTTAAAAATGCTTGGGAAATATATTTAATAACAAGATTAAAATAGGACAGTTTGGATAATCAGAAGAAAAGTCTCCCAATAAATGTCCTCTTTTGAACCAAAACCAAATATAGACCTACATTTTTAGGGGAAATATCAGACTACAGGCCTACCTAATTAACATCCATCACATCATACAAAATATAAATATAATAAGCCTACCTCATATCCAATATAATAATTCTACCTCATATCTTGAAAACATCATATCATACCAAAACCAAATATAGGCCTATCTGAGACGCACCCAAATATCCAAGAAATATAAATTCATACGGAAACTAGATATAAGCCTACCTAATTTACATCAACAAACCCTTCGAAATTCTCTTTCTCTGAACCACAACTACAAGTCATCTCTTTCTCACGACACAAACTACTACCAAGCTACTATCTCTATTGAGACCTCCCCCCCCCCCCCCCCCCCCCTCCCCCCTCCCCCCTCCCGCCTCCAATGCCGCTCCGTGTCATATGACACATTCCGACCCCGCGATCAATCACTCGGATGACACGCTTGGCACAGATGAAGAGCCAGAGGGAGGGTCAAGGCACTAACTACCAGGTCAAAGGAGG
Source organism: Penaeus japonicus (assembly GCA_017312705.2). NCBI lineage: Eukaryota > Metazoa > Arthropoda > Malacostraca > Decapoda > Penaeidae > Penaeus > Penaeus japonicus. The sequence continues at coordinate 71,437 of BOPN01001820.1, forward strand.
TTAACACGTGAGAACTAAGGTCGCGGCACGTGGAGGAAGGCCGACTTCCGGTCATGGGTGGGTGTCAGGTCAAAGGTCATCTTGTTCACGTCTTCTTAAGTGGGGATGAACAAGGAAAGAGGGAGTGGGGAGGGGGGGAGGGGGTGTAGAAGGACAAGAAGATGGAAGGGGGGGGTGAGAGGGGGTTAGGAGAGTAGGGAGGGGGGTAAGAGGGGGTTAAGAGAGTAGGGAGGGGGGAAGAGGGGGTTAGTAGAGTAGGGGGGGTAAGAGGGGGTATGGAGGGGGGAGGAGGGGGAGTTTTAAATGGGTCCCATCTGCTAAGTTTTCGTCTTAGCTACGTTTATGTCATTTAATCAATTAATTAATTTGTATAAAATATATGTTTTGTCTTTCGTTTCTCATTCTTTGTCATAATTTGCTCTTTCTCTCTCTCTCTCTCTCTCTCTCTCTGTCTCCCCCCCCTCTCTCTCTTTCTCTCCCCCCCTCTCTCTCTCCCCACCCCTCTCTCTCTCAAGCCCCCATACCGTCTCTCCTTCTTACTCCCCCCCCCTTATTCTCTCTCACTCATTCTATCCTCCTCTTTGTCTATCCTCCCCCATTCCCCCTTCCTCTATCTTTCCTTCATTGAGAGCGCCTAGAACGTATTCAAAAGTCAAGTCATTTCATGTTACATTAACCGATCTCATCACAAGAATTTCCTAACATCCAAGTTAACGCAACGAAAATAAGATTCCAAGACCTTGTTAGTGCAAGACCGGCTATTTTATTGTTATTTGCAACGTTATTTTGCGAAATAAGGTTAAAGCTGTTTTTTTTTATTGTAGCGTTTGAATGTTTTTTTTTATGTTGGTTATTTTGTGGTCATGTAAATATTGTTGTATTAATTCATATATTCCGATGATTTGTATAACCATCGTTTTATCATCAATAAAGATATATATGCTTATCTGGGCAGTATTAACTATTCTTATTACATGAAACGAAAAGAAGAAATCAATAAAAAAATAATCCATTTCAAGACGACATGAAGTTTCTCTCACGTTCTCTCTGTCTCTCCCCCAATCCGTTGTACTTTTCATTTCCTCTTTGTTAGCTTATGCCTCAGTTCTCCCTTTCTCCTCTTGTCTTTCCCCTTCTCTCTCCCTACATTCCGCTATCTCCACTTCCCTTCTCACTCCCCGCCTCTTTTACCCTCCTTACTCCATCTCCCTCTCTCATTTTCACATATCCTTCAATCTTCTGTTTCTTCCCTTTCTTCTATAATCTTCATTTCCTATATATCCTTTCCCCTTCCTTTTCACCCCTCGCCCCTTTCTTCTCCTCACTTCTCTTCTTCTTCTTCTTCTCCTCCTTCTTCTACCTATTTACACTAACCCCCTTTCTACTTCCTCCTGTTACCTCCCTGTCTCTTTTCTCTTGTCCCTTTTCCCTCTTTGTCCCCTTCTTATTGCCTTTATGTCCGTCACCTTCCCACTTTCCATCTATCTACACTCTACTACCCCTCTTTTCCCTTCCTCCTTCACCCTCCTTCCTTACTCTCTCCTCTCTTCCCACCCTCTTATTCCTTCTCTTTCTCTTTCTACCCTCCACCAGAGACACGAAAAAGCTTTTTAAAATAAGATAGAATAAAATAATTTTGGTGCCCCATCCCCATCTAAAAAACTTTTCGAGTCGAATGTTCAAGTAAGAACAAAGGAAATATTAATAACTAGTTGTCATTCATTTGCAAATTTAATCTCTGCAAAAATACATGTCTGTGATAGTGTACCGCAACATTGGACTAAAAAGGTGTCGTTGGCAACTGCCCCTCCATTCTCCTTCACTCTGGTTCCATCTCTCTTGTATCCTATCCCTTGCCCTTTCCCATCCTCTCTCTCTCTTCCCTTTTCTCTCCCTCTTTACCTTCTTGTCTCCCTTCTCCTCTCGATTCTTCCTACTCCCCTCTCCCTATCTTCTCCCTCCTTCCTTCCTTCCTTCTTTCCACCCCAATCTTCTTCCCTCCCATCCCGTCTCCTTTCTTTATTCCTCCCTAACCCCTTTCCCTCCACCCCTCCTCTCTTCCCCCTTTCCCCCCACAATTTTCTCTTTTCGAACTAACGATAAAGAGAAGAAAGGGAGAGTAAAAGGAAAAAAGGAGAAAGAAAGGGGGTAGGGGAAGGGGATGGGGAGTGAGGGAGGGGATAAGGGAGAGGTATAGAAGCGGGAGGGGGGGTGAGGGAGGAGGAGTATATGAGAGAATGAGGGAGGAGGAGTATAGGAGAGAATGAGGGAGGGGCATGTAGGGGGAAGGGGAAAGGGGGAAGGGGAAGGGGAAGGGGATAGGGAGTGTGTGAGGGTAGAAGAGGGAGGTATGGGAGGGTGAGGGGGATGGGGAGAATGGGAAGGGAATAAGAGAGAGGCACGGGAGGGGTGGGGGCAGGGTGGGGGGGGGAGGGGAATCCGACACCATTCATTCAATCGAGACTTTGAAATGGGATTTAAATATCCACTTACGGAACTTAATATCCGCCCTTATTTTTGATGGGTCGGATAAGCGGGTGGCCATTTGAGTGCTATATGTCCGGTTGGCAGGGTGGGTGAGTGGGTGGGTGGGGAGGGGGGGGGTCTCTATGGAAGGGGTTGGCAGGGCTGTGTGGAAGGGGGGGGGGGTGTACTGAATAAAAGAAAGAAGGAATGAAGGCAGGAAGGAGGAAGGAGAGAGAAAGAGAAAGAGAAAGAGAGAAAGAAAGAGAGAGACACAGAGAGAAAGAGAAAGAGAGAGAGAGATAACGAGAAAAAATAGAAAGAAAGCGAGAACGAGAAAAAAGAAAAAAGAAAGAGAGAACGAGAAAAAGAGAGAGAAAGTAAGAGACAGAGAAACAAAGAAGAAGAAAAAAAGAGAAAACGAAAACGAGAAAGAGAAAATAAAAGAAAAAGAGAAAACGGAGACAAACAAAAGAAAATAAGCCAGAAAGAAAAAAAACGAGTCTTCAAGAAAATTTATGCTAATCTTTCGAATCCCTTTCATCTGATTATGCAAATCTTTCGCGATCTCAAGTAGCGTCTTTCTCTGTTCCTTCTTCTACTCTTCTTAAAATCTTAATCTGGTCAACACGATTTCTAAACCTCGAACACCAGTTGGCATATTGTTCTTTGTAATTCGTGGATATGTTAATTACGTTTATTGTTCTGTGTAGTTCTCTTTTCATGGGGTGACTATGTTATTTTTTTCTTGTTTTATTTATTTATTTATTTATTTATTTATTTATTTTTTATCTCTGGTGTGATTATTAGATTTGTTTTTGTTTTGATAAATTGTTGAGGATACATGGGCGGTGTCGATGGATAAATCGATATGAAAGGAAATCATGTAGTTATAGGGTATAGAAATAGATAGATAGATAATATGTATAGTGACGGTTGAAAGGAAGAGAAAGAAAAAGTTGGAATTAATCATTTCGAGACAAAATGACTGGAATTAAAAACAAGAAAATAGATTAGTATTATTTTTATTGGAGGAAGTGCACGCGCGCGCGACCACACACACACACACACACACACACACACACACACACACACACACACACACACACACACACACACACACACACACACACACACACACACACACACACGTCGATAGATAGATAGCTTAGATTCACAGATAGACATATAGAGATACAAACAGACAGACATACAGATAGACACATAGAAATACAAATAGACAGACATATAGACATATAGACAAATATATAAATAAAAAACAGACCCGAACCCCCACAAAAATACAAAACAGAGAGACACAGCGACGCAACTCTAACAAAACAAAGATCCTACGAGAGAGAGAGAGACTAAAGACAGCCCTCAATAAACTACGGGACAGGAGCGAGGCGCGGGTGCCATCTGAGTGCCATCTGCGAACCGCCTCCATCGCCTTCTTGAAGACTCTCGCCCGCACCCGAGTGACAGCCCTATGTTTACGTAAATACCGACGCGTTTTCTTCGCTTTTGGGATACTTGGCTCTCGGCTTTCTGTTTTTCTTTCTCTATTTCTCTCTATCTTTCTCTTTCTCTCTCTCTATCTCTATCTCTATCTCTATCTCTATCTCTATCTCTATCTCTATCTCTATCTCTATCTCTATCTCTATCTCTATCTCTATCTCTATCTCTATCTCTATCTCTATCTCTCTCTCTCTCTCTCTCTCTCTCTCTCTCTCTCTCTCTCTCTCTCTCTCTCTCTCTTTTTTTTTTTCTCTATCTCTCTCTCTCTTTCTCTGCTTCTCTCCATTTCTCTTTCTCTTTCTCCGTCTTTTTTTTTCTATCTCTCTTTCTCTTGTCTTATCTTTTTCTCTGTCTTTTTTTCCATCTCTCTTTCTCTTTCCATCTCTCTATCTGTTTTTCTGTTTTTTATTCTCTCATTCTTTCTCTTTCTCTTTCCCTCTTCCCCTCTCTTTATCTTTCTCTCCCGCCTTTCTCTCTCTCTCTCTCTCTTTCTCTCTCTCTTTGACTTTCTCTGTCTCTTTATCTTTCTCTATCTCCCTCTTTCTACCTCTCCCTCTCTTTTTATCTTTCTCTCTCCCTCTTTCTCTTTCCATCTCTCTTTATCTTTCTCTGTCTCTCTCTGTCTCTGCCTCTCTCTGTCTCTCTCTCCCTCTCTTTCTCTCTCTCTCTCTCTCTCTCTCTATCTTTCCCTGTCTCTGTCTCTCACTCTCTTTTTCTCTTTTGCTCTCTCCCTCTTTCTACATCTCCCTCTCTCGTTCTCTTTCTCTTTTACTTTTCACCAAATCACTCAACAACAATAGAAGCGAAGATAAAACGGATGACAATAGTGATAAAAAAAATTAATAATAATAATGGCAGTAAACAAAAACAACATCAGAAAGATGAGATTCCCCCCCCCTCCCCCATACCCCCTCAAATCTCAAGACTGTTTGCAATCTTCGTCACTTGAACTCTCTTCTTGAATTGTATCTCCTCTTTCCTCTTAGTTTTCCTCTTTCTCTTTTTATTCGTCTATCCCTATTTTTTCTCTTTGTTTCCTCTTTTATCTACTCTTTTGCCTCTTCGTCTATTTTTTTTTCTTTGTTCGTCTATCCTTTTTTTCTCTTTGTTTCCTCTTTTATCTACTCTTTTTCCTCTTCGTCTATTCTTTTTTTTCTCTTTGTTCGTCTATCCTTTTTTTCTCTTTGTTTCCTCTTTTATCTACTCTTTTCCCGCTTGGTCTGTTCTTTTTTCTCTTTGTTTCATGTCTATTTACTCTTTATCCTCTTCCCTATTCCTCATTTATCCAACATTTTCCCTCCATCTTCCTCTCTCTCTAATTCTTTTACATACCCTCTATCCTCTTCGTTTCCCTCTTCGTCTTCCTCCTTTATCTACCCTTTCCCTCTTCTTCTTTCTCTTCGTTTGATATCCACCTCTCTTCCTGTTCCTTTTTTACCCATCCTCTTCCCTCTTCCCCTTTTATCCAATCTATTCCCTCTTCGCCTTCACCTTTGTCTTCCCCTTTTATCTACCTTCTCTCTCTTCCTCTCTATTTTCTCTTCCTCTTTTACCCACATCCTTCCCTCTTCCCCTCTTATCCATCCTATCTCCTATCCCCTCTTCGCCTTCATCTTTCTCTTCCCCTTTTATCCACCCTCTTTCTCTTCCTCTTTTACCCACATGCTTCCCTCTTATCCATCCTATTCCCACTTCGCCTTCACCTATCTTCCCCTTTTTATCCACCCTCTTTATCTTCCTCTTTTACCCACCCTCACCCCTCTTCCTCCTCCTCTTCATTCCACGGGTCTTCTTTTTTCTTAAATCATATATTTTTTTTCCAGTCTTTCTGTGCGTTGTCACTTGCCTCCGCTCCCCTCGCCCTGTCGAGTTGGTTTTGTCTTCTTTATATCGGATTGGGTATTTTGGTGGCCGTTTTTTGGTGGTCTTTTGGGTGGCTTTTTTGGTGGTCTTTTTTCGTGGTGGTTTTCTTGAGGTGGCTTTTTTGTGGGGGCTTTTGGGGGGGGTCTTTTTCGGTAGTCTTTTTTTTGTGTTTTGGTTTTCAGTTTGTTTTTCTTTTCTTTTTTTTTTTTTTTGGTCTTCTTTAGGTGGATTTTTTGGTGGCCTTTTTTGGTGGTCTTCATAAGGTGGCTTTTTGGTGGTGTTTTGGGTGGGGCTTTTTTGGTAGTCTCTTTTTGTGGTGGTTTTCAGGTGGCTTTTTTGGTGGTCTTTCTTAGGTGGCTTTTTGCTGGCCTTTTATTGGTGGTCTTTTGGGGTCTTTTTGGTGTTTTTGTGTCCTTTTTTGGTGACATTTTTTGGTTGCCATTTTTGTGGTCTTTTTAGGTGACTTTTTGTGGTCTTTTTAGGTGGTCTTTTTTGGGGGGAAAGAGGGATGGCTGTTCTTTATTTCTTTGATTTTAGTTCTCGTTTATTTATTTATACCTATGTTTGTTTATCTATTAATCTATTTGTTTTGTTGTTTTGGCCTTTCTATATGTATTTTTTCTGTCTCTATATTTTTATTTCTCTCTCTCTCTCTCTCTCTCTCTCTCTCTCTCTCTCTCTCTCTCTCTCTCCCTCCCTTCCCCTCTCTCTCTCTCTCTCTCTCAATCTCCCTCTCTCCCACCCTCCCTACTCTCCTCTCCCTATCTCTCTATCTCTCTCTCTCCCTCTCCCCCCCCCCCTCTCTCTCTCTCTTTCTCCTTCCCTCTCTCTCTCTCACCCCTTCCCCACTCTCCTTTCCTTCTCTCTCTCTCTCTCTCACTCTCCCATCCCCTCCTTCCCTCCCTCCCTCTCTCTCCCACCCCTTCCCCACTCTCCTTTCCCTCTCCCTCCCTCTCCTCACTCTCCCACCCTCTCCCTCCCTCTCTCTCTCTCTCCCTCTCCCAGCCCTTCCCCACTCTCCTTTCCCTCTCCCTCTCTCTCTCCCACTCTCCCACCCCCTCCCTCCCTCCCTGCCTCCCTTCCTCTCTCACCTTTCCCTTTCCCTTTTCCCCTCCCACTCTCTCTCTCTCACTTCTCCCTCCTCTCCTTCTCCTCTCCTTTCCCTCTCCCTCTCCTTCTCCTTTCCCTCTCCCTCTCTCTCCCACCCCTTCCCACCATACCCTTCCCTCTCTCTCACTCTCCCACATCCTCCCTCCCTCCTTCTCTCTCTATCTCTTCCTCTCCCTCTCTCTCCCCACTCTCCTCTCCTTCTCCCTCCTCAATCCATCGATCTCTTCACCGCATGTCGCCCCGGAACTCAAGTCGGCTTGCCTCGCTGTCGCTACTAATCTTGGATTTCCCTTCCTCGCGTCTTTGGAGACTTTGGGACCCTCTCTCGCTCTCTCTTTTAGTGGGTTTTTTCTTTCTCTTTCTTTTTCTCATTCTTTCTTCCTTTCTTTTTTCTTCTTCTTCTCTCTCTCTACATTTTTTTCTTGCCTCCTCTATTTCTCCCTCTCTCACTCTCTTCCCTTATTTTTTTTATTTCTCTTTTTCTCGCTCTCCCTCTCCAGCTATCCTTATCTCTTTCCCTCTCTGTCACTATCTCTTTCTCTTTTTCCCACCTCTTTCTTTCTATATCTCTTTCTCTCACTTTCTCCCGACCCCTTTTCTCTCTCTCTCTCTCTCTCTCTCTCTCTCTCTCTCTCTCTCTCTCTCTCTCTCTCTCTCTCTCTCTCTCTCTCTCTCTCTCTCTCTCATTCCCTTTCCCTCCTCCCCTCAGGGACTCTTTCCAGTCACCACTTACCCCCCCTCGCCCCACATTTTCCTCCCCCCTCCCCTTCTCCAAGGCTCCCTCCCTCCCCCTTGTCCCTCTCCCCCTCCTTCCACTTCCCTACTATTCCCCTTTTTTCCACCTTCTACTCCCCTCTCTCACCACTCTGACCCTATCTCCCCTGGGGTCAGCCGTCAGACCAGGTTAGACACACCAAATTGACCCTTCGCTTAGGGTGCCCTTAGGTGACCTAGTCTACGGGGCGAGTGTAATGCCCGCTGTGGGATTGTTATGTTATGTATACAAAAGTTGTTTTTTTTTAGTTCTTTTAAAGGTATTGTGTGTCTGTGTGTAATTGTATGTGTGTGTGGGTGTGTGTGTGGGGGGGGGGGGGTTGTGAGGGGGTGTCTACGGGTGTGTTGTGTGTGTGTGTGTGTGTGTGTGTGTGTGTGTGTGTGTGTGTGTGTGTGTGTGTGTGTGTGTGTGTGTGTGTGTGTGTGTGTGTGTGTGTGTGTGTGTGTGTGTTTCTGTGAGTCTGTGCAGTTGAAAGAAACACAGAAAAGTATTAGATTTTTTTTCGAAACTTTATTTGACACTCAGATGTTCTTAAGGCTTAACCTTAGTCTTTCAAGTTCTGTCTTTTCCACTTTTCCTCTCTCTCTCTCTCTCTCTCTCTCTCTCTCTCTCTCTCTCTCTCTCTCTCTCTCACACACACACACACACACACACACACACGCACACACACACACACACACACAGAGAGAGAGAGAGAGAGAGAGAGAGAGAGAGAGAGAGAGAGAGAGAGAGAGAGAGAGAGAGAGAGAGAGAGAGAGAGAGAGAAAGAGAGAGAGAGATAAACAGACAGACTCATAGCTAGAACATATAGCTAGAAAGACAGACTCATACAGAC
>BOPN01001820.1:97500-107500 GCA_017312705.2 Penaeus japonicus
CTTCCGTGGGTCAACGCCCTTCGACAATCTATCGGGATTTTATCTGGGGTCCCCTGAAAGTGTTGGGGTCTATGTTCCCTTATCTCTTGTATGGGGTCTATGTCCCCTTATCTCTTGCATGGGGTCTATGTCCCCTTATCTCTTGCATGGGGTCTATATTCCCCTAAATCTTGATGGGGTCCGTTCCCTTATATATTAATGGGGTCCATGTTCTCTTATATCTTATATGGGGTCCCTAGCTTTCGCGTAAATACGCCCCCCTAAATTATCCTTCATAATAGGAAAATCACCCTATGCTTCACTTAGCCTTTAAAACAATGGGGATGAGAGAGAGAGAGATGAAAAAGAAAAAAGAAAGAAAGAAAGAAGAAGAAGAAAAAATATATATATATACATATATATATATATATATATATATATATATATATATATATATATATATATATATATATTCCCTCTATCTTCCTTCTAAATGAAAATGGGGATAAAAACACAAAATCTTAGGAGTACAATAACTGATCATTCACCCTAACCCCCTCCCCCATAATACATTAATTACAACGGTTATCACGAACATCATTCTGTACACTTGTTCATCTTTAAATACGAGCTTTGAACCTTTATTTCTCTTGTTCACTTTACACTTACAGGTTTTCATTACTACAAGATGAGGTCATGCACAAGCAGTCATGCAAACACATTTGTCATGAACTCTCTTGTTTGGTCATGCAATCTGTCGTGTTGAATATGTATTCTTTTATTCCTTCTCTTATTAATTTCTCTTCTGACATTCCTTCTATCACATTTATCGTAAGTTTTCTGATTTTTTCTCATTCTATAATCATGCGTCATGCACTTCCATATGCATTTTCTTATCGGTCATGCAATGATCTATGCATTTGTTCATGTCTAATGCATTATGTCATGAATTTGCTCAGTTCTTGAGATTAATATTTACTTCAGGTTTATTTCTTGCATTTTGTAATGTGTAAGAAAAAGGAAAAGTAAGAAGTAACGATAAAGTTTATATTGATAATGTTAATCATAATGATAATAATATCATTGTTGGTGATGATGATAATGATAATAATGGTAATGAGAATAATGATAATGTTAATGGTAATGATAATGGTAATGATGATGATAATGATGATAATGATAATGATAATGATAATAATAATAATGGTATTGATAATGGTAATGATGATGATAATGATGATGATGATGATAATAATGATGATGATAATGATGATGATGATGATGATGATAATGATGATAATGATGATGATAATGATAATGATGATGATGATTGATAATGATGATGATGATGATTATAATATTGATAATAATAGTGATGATAATAATGATAACAATAACAACAATAATAATAGTGATAATAACAAGGAAAAAGAAACGATAATAATAACACTGATGATGATGATGATAATAATAATAATAATAATAATAATAATAACAACAATCAAAACACGAAAAAGAAAACGAAGTAAAATAATCTAAAAGAAGAAGAAAAGGAAAAAAAAAAAAAAAAAAAAAAAAAAAAAACAGCAGCAACACAACGGCCACTAATCTGCCATGCACCGACCGCACCATGCACTCCCATCTCCCATGCAAAGATCTGCGAAGCGCCTTCAATTACACCCGCCTTTAATTTGCCACTAATCACTAAAGCGATCATTATCTCCATTACTCATGCACAGTCATGCAAACTTCCTCGTTAAGCCGATCAAATGAAGGTTCCGTCATCGTGCATGTTTTATAAATGCATGAACAACTGACCTTGCAACAGGTAAGCATGGAGAGCCCAAGGACACGCCCACAGATGCAATCCTGGATGGTGATTGGTTGATGCGAGAGGGGTGTTGACCAATCATGTGCTTTGTTGTTCGTCTGTGAGTCCGCTGGCCAATCGTATCCTTTGTTGCATAAACTGCATCGGTATGTAAGGAGTTAGCAATTGATAGGAATAGTTTATGTGCTTCCTAGTTTGAAAATTAGGATGTTTTTTGAAGATGGAATTAGGAATTATTGAATTGTAAGATTTTGACAGCGTTTACCTTAGCTTTTGACTTCTTTTTTTATCGTTTTGGTGTTTTATCTTCGGGGTCTCTCTCTCTCTCTCTTTCTTTCTTTCTCTCTCTCTCTCTCTCTCTCTCTCTCTCTCTCTCTCTCTCTCTCTCTCTCTCTCTCTATCTATCTATCTATCTATCTCATTTTATGTTCTCTCGAATAATAATGGTAATAGTTATAATGCCAATGATGATAAAATAGTAACATAAATAGTAATAGTAATAATAGTAATAGCAGTAATAGTAATATTAATAATAATAGTAATATAAATAGCAATATAATAAAGACTAATGACAATAACAATAACAATAATAATAATAATAGTAATAATAAATAGACTACCTCCCTCTATGGACTGGCCTATGAACTATCAGCCAACAGTCGCATGAGAAGACGAACTGAGGGCGAATGCACGCGAACTAAAATGCTGCATGCATGTTCTTGGTTAAGGAATGTGTGCTTGCAAAGACATGGACACAAAGGGAGGATTGGTGGCCAGGTATTTTGAAGATATCATTATTGTTTCTTATGATCATTTGTTATCATTATTTTCTTTGTTATTTGGAGTAGTATTAGTAGTAGTGGTGGTGGTAGGAGTGGTAGTGGTAGTGGTGGTGGTAGTAGTGGATGTAGTAGTAGTAGTAGCAGCAGTGGTAGTAATAGTAGGAGTGGAATAGTAGTTGTAGTAATATTAGTGGTGGTACTAGTAGTAGTAGTAGTAGTAGCAGCAGGATGAGGAGGAGGAAGAAGAGGAAGAGATGAAGGTAAAGGAGAACGAAAGGGAGAAGAAGGAGGAGGAGAAGAAGAAGGAAGAGGAGGAGGAGGAGAAGGAGGAGGAGGAGGAGGAGGAGAATGAAGAGGAGATGAATAAGGAGAAGAATCAGAAGTTGGTGGTAGAAGTAGTAGAAGTCGTAGCAGTAATAGTAATAGTAGTAGCAGTAGTAGTAGTAATAACAGTAGCAGTAGTAGTAGTAGTAGTAGCAGTAGTAGTAGTAGTAGTAATCGTAGTAGCAGTAGTAGTGGTAGTAGTAGTAGTAGTAGTAGTAGCAGTAGTTGTTGTTGTAGTGGTAATAGTACCAGTAGTAGCAGTAGTAGAGTATCATGAATAGTAGCACAGTCAAAATGAGCAACATCAACCCCAATCGTAATAATACTACCAAATTGCTACCAAAGGTATATTCATAAACATAATTACCATCAATTTCCCCTCTCCCTCTACCCTTCCTTCCTTGATTTATCCCCTTTACCTCCAATTCTATTTCCTCTCCCTCACACAAGTGTACAAACGACATGTACACCCCAAACTGACGAACATTTTCGCGTCTTTAAGAGACCCTCTTACATCTCCCCCTCCCCCTACTCCCCCTCCCTCCCTCTCTCCCTCCTTCCATATCTTCCCCTACTCCCCCTCCCTCCCTCCCCCTACTCCCCCATTCCCCCTACTCCTCCTTCCCTCCCTCCTTCCATATCTCCCCCCTATCCTCCCTCCCTCCCTCCCTCCCTCCTTCCATATCTCCCCCTACTCCTCCATCCCTCCCTCCTTCCATATCTCCCCCATTCCCCCTACTCCTCCCTCCTTCCCTCCTCCCCATTCCCCTTACTCCCCCAACTCCACCCTCCCTCCCTCCCCCCCTATCCTCCCTCCTACTCCACCCTCCCTCCCTCCCTCCTTCCTCCTTCCATATCTCCCCCCTTCCTTACGAACCATCTCCTTAAATCACTCACGTAATGATGATAGCCTCGCCGTGTAATTAATTCCTCCCTCCCATTAATTGCAAGCTGAATTACACGCCCATTAAAAGAGGATAGTTATGATAATGATATGCCACCCTCGTCCATCCCATTGAGATATCTGCCTATTTAAGGGAGAGTTACATAGATCCCATTTCAGATCTTAAATGGGTGAGCTACACACGTCCCTCCCTCCCTCCTTCCCCCCTCCCCCCTTAGAATAAATATGATAATGATGTTAATAAAGATGGTGATAATATTGATCATGGTTGTGGTTATGGTGATGATATTGGTAGTGAGGATAATTGATAATAATAATGGTAATATAATAATGGTAATGAGAATGAGAATGAGAATGATGATGATGATGATGGTAACTTTATGAATACTAATAAAACGGATAATAATAATAATAATAATAATGATAATGATAATGAATATAATAATGATAATGAAAATAATAATGATAATTATAATAATAATAATAATAATAACAATAATAATAATGATAATGATTATAACAAGCAAATGAATAAAAAAACAAAAAAACACATTCACCAAATAAAAAAAGCAAATCAGAAAGATCTTATTCAATCTTAAATTGTGTAGGCTCCTTCCCCCCTCCCCTCCCCCCTCCCCCACCCTACTCTAAAAAAGTTCAATGATAACGCGTTTAGTTCATTCCAGATATGCAAAATAGACAAGATTCATTATCGAATGCAAAGCGCAATTGCAAAGGTGAGCCATATAGGGAGAATTCGAGTCTGAATATCTGCATAGCAAAAATCCGCTGAATTATCGCTAACTTGAAATGACTAGCAAAGTTCGTACCCCCTTTTTATATTTCTCTCTCTCTCTCTCTCCCTCTTCCCCCCCTTCTCTCACTCTCTCTTTCTCCTTCCCCTTCTCTCTCTCTTTCTCTCTCTCTCTCTCTCTCTCTCTCTCTCTCTCTCTCTTTCTCTCTCTCTTTCTCTCTCTCTCTCTCTCTCTTTCTCTCTTTCTCTCTCTCTTTCTCTCTCTTTCTCTCTCTCTCTCTCTCTTCCTCTATATAGTATGAATAACATACTGTAACCTAAAATCAATCTCTCTCTCTCTCTCTCTCTCTCTCTCTCTCTCTCTCTCTCTCTCTCTCTCTCTCTCTCTTTCTCCCTCCCCTTCTCTCTCTCTCTCTCTCTCTCTCTCTTCTCCTTCTCTCTCCTCTCTCTCTCCCTCATTTTCTCTCTCTCTCTCCTCTTCTCTCTCTCTCTCTCTCTCTCTCTCTCTCTCTCTCTCTCTCTCTCTCTCTCTCTCTCTCTCTCTCTCTCTCTCTCTCTCTCTCTCTCTCTCTCTCTCTCTCTCTCTCTCTCTCTCTCTCTCCCTCTCTCTCTCTTTCCCCCCGTAGTCTGTATTGCATTTACTCTTAATTGCTTCTCTTCCCCCTCCGTAATTTCTTTCTTTGAATTGTTTTTTTTCTTTCGTTGCTTCCTGTCTGGTATATGTGTGTATGTATGGGATGTATCTGTCTCTCTCTCTCTCTCTCTTTCTCTCTCTCATCTGCTCTCTCTCTCTCTCTCTCTCTCTCTCTCTCTCTCTCTCTCTCTCTTCTCTCTCTCTCTCTCTCTCTCTCATTTGCTCTCCTTCCCTCCCACCCTTCCATCAACCCTCCCTCTCTCATACCTACTCTCTCTCTCTCTCTCTCTCTCTCATTTGCTCTCCTTCCCTCCCACCCTTCCATCAACCCTCCCTCTCTCATACCTACACACTCTCTCTCTTCCCCTCTCTCTCTCTTTCGGTCTCCCTCATTTCTCCCTATCCTTCTCCTCTTTTTTTACTCTCCATTGCAATCATCCTCTCCCCAGCACATGCATGTCCCGCGCATTGACTAACCTTCTGCTTTATTGCACACGACGAGAATACGTTACCCCTTCCTTGTATGCATAAATCGGATATTACTAAGCTAACGCAAGGGCATTGCTTACTTTGCACTATGGAGTGACTTGCTGATCACTGTTGAAACATCGGGTCATTTGCATAGAGCTTCCCTTTTCTTCACACTTGCTTTGTCTTTGTCTTTCTGGCTCTGTCTTTGTCTGTCTGTTTTTCTGTCTTTCTGTCTGTCTGCTTGTTTGGGCTTTCTTCTCTTCTCTCTTTTCTCCTTTCTTTCTTTCTTACTCTTCCTCTTTTCATTTTCTTCCTCCTAAGTTCCTTCCTACTCTCCCTCCTTCCTTCCCTCCCTTTCCCTTTCTCTTTCCCTCCTCCCTTCCTCCCTCCTTCCATCCTTCCTCCCTACCTCTCTCCCTCCTTTCTTCCCTCTATCCCTCCATCCCTCTTTCCTTCCTACCCTCCATTCCTCCCACCTTCCTTCCTACCCTCCCTCCCACCTTCCTACCCTCCCTCCCTCCCTCCCTCCCTCTCTCTCTTTCCCTCCACCCTTCCTCTCTCTCACACACCTCTCTTCTCTCCTTCCTTTATTCAGCACCATCTCCTCTCAAAACCCACATCATCAGTCTAACATTTCCACAACATCTACACAATATCCCTAGCCTTCCATCGCCTGTAAAACCTATTTCCTGTTCTAAGCACAAAGCAATTATCCGGAGCCTAGCAAGCGCATGCACACTAACAAGAAAAATATATGTTTGTAAACATTTTTTTTCTTTTTTTTTGTGTTTACCCTGAGACAACACCCTATGGCTACACACCTTTTATTTTCTCGCTAAAAAAGAGGAAAAAAAACAACAGAAAATGAGGAAATGAAGTAACATGGAATAATAAAAGAAAGGAAGGGAGCAAGGAAGAAAAATAGAAGAAATATATCTATTTATTTATCTATAAATCTATCTATCTATTTATATGCATTTTATATCTAGCTAGCTAGCTATCTTACTATCTATCTACCCATCTGTCCACATATCTACCAATCTTTCTATCTACCTATCTATTTATATATCTACCTATCTGTCTATCTAACTATCTATCTATCTATTTATACATCTGCCTATCTATCTATCTATTTATTTATCTATCTATTTATGTATATATATCTACCTATCTATTTATATACCTACATATCTATCTATTTATCTATCTATCTACTTCTCTAATTATGTATCTGCCTATCTATCTATTTATTTATCTATTTATATATATCTACCTATCTATTTATAAACCTGCCTATTTATCTAATTATCTATCTATCTACCTTTCTACTCATAAATCTGCCTATCTATCTATTTATCTATCTATCTACCTCTCTACTAATGTATCTGCCTGTCTATCTATCTATTTATCTATCTATCTACCTATCTATTTATCTATCTACCTATCTATTTATACATCTGCCTATCTATCTATTCATCTATATATATCTACCTATCTCTTTATATACCTACCTATCTATCTATCTATTTATCTATCTATCTACCTATCTACTCATGTATCTGCCTATTTATCTATCCATCTATCTATTTCTCTATCTATCTACCTGATTATCTTCCCACAAATAAATAGCAAGTTTTACCCTCGAAGCCTCACGGTCATCACTACCAGAAATCAATTACCTGGACATCACACCTGCATCTTAGGGTCGATCTTGAAGACACACCCAAGATAAATATGGTTTACGTCAATTATCTCTCTCTCTCTCTTTCTCTCTCTTTGTCTCTCCCCTCCTCTCTCTCTCTCTCTCTATTTCCCTTTCTCCTTATCTCTCTACCCTCCTCTCTCACTCTCTCTCTCTTTCCCTTTCTCCTTATCTCTCTACCCCCCCCCTCTCTCTCCCTTTCTCCTTCTCCCCCCCTCTCTCTCTTTCTCCTCCCCTCCCTTCTCTCTCTCTCTCTCTCGTTCTCTTTCTCCTTCTCTCTCTCCCTTTCTCTTTCTCCTCCCCTACCTTCTCTCTCTCTCTCTCTCACTGTCTCTCTCTCTCTCTAGAACGAATCCTTCTTCCTTCTCTTTTTCATGCAGTTTGTTACATATTTTCATTCTCTATTTTTTCTCTTTTTTCTCTTGCATTTCCTCTTTCTTTCTTTCTCTCAACCTCACTCTTTCTACTCCCACTCTTTCGCTCCTTAGGACTCCTTCTCTTCCTCTTTCGCCCTATCTTTCACCCCTTATCTTTCCCGCTCTCTTTGTATCTCTCTTCTCCGTCTCTCAATCCTTAACCCTCCCTCTATCCCCCTTTCTCCTTTCCTCTCTGTCGCTCCTTCTCCCTCCCTTCTATTCCCCTTACCCCCTTCTCCCTCTCTTTTCTCCTCACCCTTTCACCCTTCTCCCCCCTCCCCTCCTCCTTCCACTTCTTCCCACCACCCTCCCTCCCTTTCACTTCACCCCATCACCCTTCCCTCCTTCGCTTCTCTCTATCCCTCCGCCTCCATCCTCCCTATCCTTCCCCCCTCCATCTTCCTATCCTTTTACCCTTCATCCTCCTTATCTTCCCCCCTCCTTCTCACTATCCTTCTCCCTACCCTCCCTCCATCCTCCCCACCTCCTTCTCCCTATCCTTTCCCCCTCCATCCTCCCCACCTCCTTCTCCCTATCCTTTCACCCTTAATCCTCCCTATCTTCCCCCTCCATCCTCTTCACCTCCTCCTCCCTATCCTTCCCCCTCTCCATCCTCCCTATCCCTCCCTCCCCTCCACTCTGTGTCCGCCTTGAAGTGAAAACCACAAGAATATTAATTAATAAAAAAAAAAGAAAAAAAAAGAATAATAATCATGGTTTGTTGACGATAAAAAAAAAGGATAATCAAGGTGCTGAGATTTGTACTTTTGTTTGCTTGTTTTTGTTTATCCGCGTCTATGAATTTGTTTATGTCATGTACAATTATATTTTTTTTATGTTTTTTTTTTTTTTTGTTCTTTGTTTTACTCGAAGAAGCTCTCCTTGAATTAGAATTATTTAACGTTCCCAGACTCCTGCCGCTTTGCGGGGGTTGATGTTACTGCTGATAATGTGTTGTGGTAGTGATTGTAGTATTAGCAGAAGTAAGGATATTAGTAGTAATAGTGAAGTAGTAGTAATAGTATTAATAATGGTAGTTATGGTAGTATTCATGGTTGTATTTATGGTAGTGATAATGGTAGTAGTAATAGTAGTAATGGTGGTAGTAGCGGAAGTAATAATGGTAGTAATAGTAGTATCATTATCATAATAATGATAATAATAATAAAAAAAAAGATAAAATAACATGAATAATAATAATAACAAGAACAATAACATGAATAATAATGATAAGAAGAATGACAATAAAAAGAATAACAACGACAATCATACAATAAAAACAACAAAAACAAAGACAACAAAAACAACAACAACAACAACAAAAATAAAGACGACGACAACGTAAGAGGCAAGACAATGCCAAGGAACAACGCATTCGAGTCTTGTTGTGTCGAAGGCCTGTTCATTATCCCTGAGATATTGGTGCTTACTGGTTATTACGGAAGGGGGTTGGGAGAGGGAGGAGAGGGGGTGGGGGAAGGAGGAGGAGGAGGAAGGGGATGGGGGTGTGGTGGTGGGGGGAAGAGGGAGGGATAGGGTGAGGGGGTAGGGGTTGGGGATAGGGGGAAGGGGGTGGGGGTAGGGGGTTTAGGGGTAAGATTTTTGGGGGGTGGGGGGTTGGGGAAGGGGGTGAGGTGGCGGGGGGATGGGGTTGGGGTAGGGGGTGAGAAGGAAGGGAGAAGGGGGTAAGGGGATGTGGGTGGGGGTTGGGACGTGGGGTAGGGAAGGGGTAGGAACAGGGGTAGGGGTAGGGGATGTGGGAGGAAGAAGGAATGGGGGTGGGAGCGGGAAGGGGGTAAAGGTGTAGGGGATGGGGGAGGAGGAAGGGTGAGGAAGAGGAGTGGGGGATGATAGGGAGGGGTACGGTAGGGCAGGGGAGGGGGAGAAGATGCGGAGGAGGAAAAGGAGAAGAGAGAGAGAACAGAAAGAAAGGAAAGAAAGAGATAGCGAGCGAGAGAGAGGGGGGGGGGTGGTAGAGAGAGGAAGAGAGAGAGAGAGAGAGAGAGAGAGAGAGAGAGAGAGAGAGAGAGAGAGAGAGGAAAAAACCCAGAGAAAAAAAGAGGAAAAAAGACAGAGAAAAAAAGAGAGAAAAAAGACAGACAAAAATAGAAAAAAACAGAGAAAAAAAAATAGAAGAAAAGAGAGAGAAAGAGGGTGAGAGAAAGAGATTGAGAGAAAGAGAGAGCTCGGGTCGCGTGGGTGA
>BOPN01001820.1:120000-122500 GCA_017312705.2 Penaeus japonicus
GGTAGGTGGGAGGGAAGAACGAGGAGGGGGTAGGGGTGGGTGGGAAGGAGGGAGGGAAGGAGGGAGGGGGAGGAGGGAGGGAGGAAGAGAAAGGGTGGTGGTGGCGAGAGAGGAAGATGGGGAAGAAGATAAGGGGATAGGGGGGAGGGGGAGGGGGGGGGGGAGGGGGGGGGGAGGGGGAGGACGGGAGGAAAGAGAAAGAGAGAAAGGGGGAAAAAGGAGTATTGGGAGGAACAGGAGGAGGATTTGGAAGAAGATGAGGTGGAGGAGAAGAAGGAGAAGAAGAAAAAGGAGAAAAAAGAAGAGGAAGGAGAAGAAGATGAAGAAGAAGGAAAAAGGAGAGGAAGAGGAAGGAGGAGGAGGAGGAGGAAAAGAAGAAGAAAGAAAAAGAAAAAAAAGAAAAAAAAAAAGAAGAGGAGGAGGAAAAGAAGAAAGAAGAAGAAATAAAAGAGGAAAAAAGAAGAAGAAGAGGAAGAAGAAGAGGAAGTCGAAGAAAAATAACAAGAAAAATAATAAGAAAAAAAAGAAGAGGAAGGAGAAGAAGAGTAAGAAGAAGGAAGAGGAGTAAAAGGGTAGAAAAGGTAGAATGAGCAGGTCGAGGTCGGAGGCGCCCAAAGAACAAATCAAATTCCGAGAGAAATGTTCCTAAACGCTATCTTCTCTCAACAGCTTCTACGGAGTATGCCGCCATTTTGTTTTTGTTTTAACCTTTTTTTTATGAGTAATATTTTCGTTGAGATTTGGAAGGAAATTACGGCCAGGGCGTAATGTATTGCGTCCTAGGTTTGATATGTGTGTGTGTGTGTGTGTGTGTGTGTGTGTGTGTGTGTGTGTGTGTGTGTGTGTGTGTGTGTGTGTGTGTGTGTGTGTGTGTGTGTGTGTGTGTGTGCGAGCGCTTGTAATAGTGTGTGCGATGCTGAATCACTTTGACTGCTATATAAATACTAAACAAATACCCAAAATAAATGCAACATCGAAAGAAACAACAGGCATGAATAAAAAAATAATTGCCATCAACGCCCATCAACAAATCAAGAAAAAGCGCGCGAAGAGTGGGTAACAAACATAGTAATTTTCCGCTAACTCCTTCACCTCACTTCACTCCCTCCCCAAAAAAAGGTCAAAGATCAGGCAACAGTATGACACCCACGCTGACCCCGCCCACGCCCATCAATTCTAGGATAAGTCTCACCTCACGCCCAAACAAACGGAGCCTCTCGCTGGCGCCCACGGGATGTAGCGAAAAACATCTGAACGTAGCGGGATTTCCTCCAGCGAGCGGATGACGTCATCGGATTAATGTTTACGTTTTTTTTTTTTTTTTTTTTTTTTATTCTTGTGATTTATGTAAGTATTTTTTCTTATTACGATTGCTAGTAATAATGTTGTATTATTAGTTGTATTCACTATTACTGATCTATTGTATTTAATATTGTTTTGTAGAGTTGTTTTCATTATTTTCTAACTAAGTACCATTACTTGATTATTAACGTCATTACGAATTCGACTATTATAATTTTAAGAATGGTTGATTAATAATAATAATAATAATGTTATTACTATCATAATCATAATCAGTATCATTGCTTTTGTAACTGTTATTTTGGTAATAATAATAATAACAAGGAAACAATAATAAAAGTTTTCTTTACACACTCAGTAATAAATAATTTCAAATATATTTCGTATGCAAAATCTTAATCCAATTACCTACCTAACTTTGCTTAGTTTTGAAGTTAGCCCTAGCCAAAGGGGGTCTTCGCTCCCCCCCCTTTCTGGACCCCCCCCCCCCCTATTCAGGTCACTTCGAGCACCATAACTTGTGCAAAATACCTCTTCTTCTTCTTCTTTCTTCTTTTAGAGGGTTTTAGACTATATGTAGTCTATATTCCCTGATTCTTTTTCTTTCAAAATACCTCAATGACCACCATCCTTGGCGGAAATTCAAACATGGTTCAGTGTTTACGTATTTACGGCTTCTGACGAGCTGTGGATTGGAAACTCTCAATGAATTACCTGCATGCGCTGTTATGTTCTCTCGATAGATGGCGCAATATTCCCCATTGTGTACAGTATAATTATAGAGTGCCCTCTATTGAGTGGGCGCGTCATTATCGGCCCTAGTTTCCTATCCTGAGGAATATCTGAAACAGTCTCAGATGCTGTCATCATGGCGTAGTGTCAAGGTTATTCGTGGGCGCGGCATTTTCATCTACAGAACTAATTATGTATCATAAGTATCACGAAGTGCCCTGAATAGGGGAGGTCCACAAGGGGGCGTAGTAGTCATTGTTGTCGTTTTTTTGTTTGTTTGTTATTGTATCATATTATCATCTTCATTATTATTGATACTAATATTATCATTATTCGCATTATCATTATCATCATTATTATTATTATCCTTATCACTATTATTATCATAATTACTATTATCATTGTCATTGTCATCATTAGTGATTTATTTTTGTTGTTAATATTTTTGTTTGCCTTTTCATTACCT
>BOPN01001820.1:155000-157500 GCA_017312705.2 Penaeus japonicus
TGTTTTTTTTTTTTTTTTTTTTTTTTTTTTTTTTTTTTTTTTTTTTTTTTTTTTTTTTTTTTTTTTTTTTTTTTTTTTTGGGGGGGGGGGTTGTCTCTCTTTCTCTCTCTGGTTGTGTATCGTTTTCTATCTCTCTCTCTCACTCTCTCTCTGGTTGGATTTGGTTGCTGGTGGTAATAGTTGTCTGTCCTTTTCTGGTTGCTGTTTTGGTTGTCTCTGTTTTGATTTTCTCTGTTTTGGTTGTCTTTGTTTTGGTTGTTCTAACTCTCTGGTTGAATGTCTTGATCTATTTATCTCTTGTTGATTGAGTCTAGTTTTATGTCTGCTTCTTTCGGTTGTAACTTGATTGTAACTTTTTGGATTCTTCACTTCCAAACTTCCCCCTTCTCCCCTTTTCTCCTGCCCCCTCCTTCTCCTCTTCACCCCTCTTCTCCTTCTCTTCCTTCTTCTTAACTTACCTCTACCTTTCCCTTCACACTCTCTCCCTCCTATTCCACTCTTTATCCTCCCCTTCTCCTCTTCCACCTTTCCCCTTCCCTTCCCCTCCTCTTGCTCCTTTCCCCTCCTCTTCCTCTCCTCTCCTTCCTCATATCCTTCCTCCCCTCCCTTTCTACCCTTCCCCCCTCCCCCTCTCTCCTTCCTCTTCAACTTTCTCCCTCCTTCCCCTCCTCCACCATTGATCCCCCGCCTTACCTCCACCCCCCCCACTCCTTCCTTCCCTCATCCCCCTTCCTCCTCTTTCTTCCCCTTCCTCTTCTGTCTTCCCTTCCTCCTCCTTCCACACTACAACCCCCTTCCTCCATCCTCCTTCCCCCATCAACTCCCCTTCCCCATCAACCTCCCCCCTACCCCTCCCCCCTCCCCCCCCCCTCCCC
This sequence comes from Penaeus japonicus, assembly GCA_017312705.2. Classification (NCBI taxonomy): domain Eukaryota; kingdom Metazoa; phylum Arthropoda; class Malacostraca; order Decapoda; family Penaeidae; genus Penaeus; species Penaeus japonicus. The sequence goes on from BOPN01001820.1 coordinate 155,876, forward strand.
CCCTAACCCGTCCCTCAAAATCAGATAGAGCCACAATGAATTGTCCTTCATTTGAGGCTCATAACAAACACATATAACAAACACACTCTCCTCGCTTCCCTTGCCATGTTATTTGTCAAGCGCTTTCATTGCTCGCATTTGTTTCTCGTAAAAAAATATTTGTCTGTGTTGAGAGGTTTTGTTTTGTTTTGTTTCTTTGTTGTTTTTGGTGCATTTTATCTTTTTTTTATCTTTTTTTTGTACCTAATCTTCATCTCGTTGTTTATATATATATATATATATTTTCTGCTAGGTGTGTTTCCTTGCTTAGTTGTTTGTATATTCATCTGTTTGTTTGCCTGCTTGTCCGTCTCTCTGTCTGTCTCTCTCAATATCTTACTCTCCCTCCTTACCTCCCTCTCCCTCCCTCCCTCCCTCTCCATCCCTCCTTCCCAACCCCCTCCCTCCTTCTCCTCCCTCCCTTCCTCTCCTTCCCTCCCTTTCTCCTCCTCCTCCCTCCCTCTCCATCCCTCCTTCCGAACCCCCTCCCTCCGTCTCCTCCCTCCCTTCCTCTCCCTCCCTCCCTTCCTCTCCCTCCCTCCCTTCCTCTCCTCCCTCCCTCCCTCCCTCCCCCTCTCTCCCTCGCCCTAAAGAACGAAGCGAACCCGACATCGAAGTTTATGTCAGGGTTGCATTCCGGCGATCGAGTCCGCGACAAGTACCCACAACACAACCTGGATATATGATTTAGTGGAGTGGCTTTGCTGTGCTTGTTTACTTATCACACTCCCCCTCTGTGATCAAATGGTGTGTGGGGAGGAGACACGCCCATCCCTTTTAGCCACGCCCATGTGTCTTTGGTGGACTTTGGTGTCTGTCTGTCTGTCTGTATGTCTGTGCCTGTCTGTCTGTTTGTCTCTTTGTCTCTGTTTCTATCTGTCTCTGTCTGTCTCTGTCTCTCTCTGTCTCTCTCTCTCTCTCTCTCTCTCTCTCTCTCTCTCTCTCTCTCTCTCTCTCTCTCTTTCTCTCTTTCTCGCTCTCTCTCTCTCTCTCTCTCTCTCTCTCTCTCTCTCTCTCTCTCTCTCTCTCTCTCTCTCTCTCACACTCACACTCACACACACACACACACACACACACACACACACACACACACACACACACACACACACACACACACACACACACACACATTTATATATATATATATATATATATATATATATATATATATATATATATATATATATATATATATATATATATGCATATATAGATATATATATATATATATATATATATATATATATATATATATATATATATATATATATATATGCATATATATATATATGTGTGTATATATATATATATATATATATATATATATATATATATATATATATATATATATATATATATATATATATATATATATATATATATATATATATATATATATATATATATATATATATATATAATATATATATGTGTGTGTGTGTGTGTGTGTGTGTGTGTGTGTGTGTGTGTGTGTGTGTGTGTGTGTAAATGCATCCAAGCATTCAACAAGAAACCATACATACGTAAGAGAATCTAAAAAACGTATCAAATCGATTTAATTAAAGATAGATATATTGATGAAGATC
>BOPN01001820.1:162500-167500 GCA_017312705.2 Penaeus japonicus
CTGGATTACTTAAGATTCGGACATTTTTCTCGGAAATGTTTTGTATGTGCAAACAATTATCTGGAATATTTTTTTTCTTCTAATTTCTATGAAATATTGCGAGTCCAGAAACGTTGTTACGAAATATCTCAAATATCAAAACATTCACAAGTGAAATTCTAGTTTCGAAAAAAAAAAAAAAAAATTGTATACGATTTTTAATCCGACAACGTTTTTTAGGAATATATTACGTTCGGAAACATTTGTCTGAAGAAAAAAAAATGTATATATTTTCTGAAACTTTTCTCTGAATTATATCGGATTAAAAGTATTTGTCAAATTATTTTTGTTTCATTTCCGTCTAGATTCATTTCGTTTTTTTTTTTTTATCGATTTTTTAAAAAGTTCTATTGTCTTTGTTTCTTTTTTTCTTTTTTTTTTGTTATTTTGGGATGAAGTCAAGTGGAATAGTATTTTTTCTACTCTTCCTCCCCCCCCTCCTCCTCCTCCTCCTCCTCCTCCTCCTCTTCCTCCCCCTCCTCCTCCTTCTCCTCCTCCTCCACCTCCTCCTCCTCCTCCTCCTCCTCCTCCCCCTCCTCCTCCTCCTCCTCCCCCTCCTCCTTCTCCTCCTCCCCCTCCTCCTACTGGCCTTCTCGCTTCCTTTTTTCAGTAGACTATCATTACCCCCACCCCCCCCCCCCCACCCATACCCCCTCCCCGTACCCGGGCATACCGGCCAGTCACCCAAGCGTGCCAATCTCTACTCTGAATCACTCTCTCTCTCTCTCTCTCTCTCTCTCTCTCTCTCTCTCTCTCTCTCTCTCTCTCTCTCTCTCTCTCTCTCTCTCTCTCTCTCTCTCTCTCTCTCTCTCTCTCTCTCTCTCTCTCTTTCTCTGTCTCTCTCTTACCATGTATCTTTTTCTCTTTTTTTCTCTCTCTCTATGTCTCTTTTTCTCTCTTTTTTTCTCTCTCTCCTCCCCCCTATCTCCTCCCATCGCCCTCTCTCATACTCTCTCTCTCTCTCTCTCTCTCTCTCTCTCTCTCTCTCTCTCTCTCTCTCTCTCTCTCTCTCTCTCTCTCTCTCTCTCTCTCTCTCTCTCTCCCTCCCTCCCTCCCTTCGGGCACTGTGTGGCTCTTTGGGAAAATTGTTATGACCTTTCACGTCTATGATATTTTTCTTTTGAGTGGTGGGGTGGGGAAGGGGGAGGGGGAGGGGGTGAAGTGCAAGGGGGAAGGGGGTAGGTATGGGGATGTAGAGTGGGGGGTTGGTGTTAGGGGGAGGGTGTAAACTTGGTGTTTGTGTTTTTTTTTTCTCTTCTCTCTCTATCTATCTTTCTTACTCTCTTTCATTTTCTCTTTCTATCTCCATTTCTTCTTTCTCTTCTTACTCTCTCCTTGTTCTGTTCTACTGCTTCCTCCTGTGTTACTTTCTTTTTCCACTCATCTTCTCCTACTTTCTAATTACTTATGATTACCTGAGTCATTACGGTTGACTCTGCCTTTCTCTGTGTTTTAATTTTAGTATCATTTTTTCTTTTTTATTATTGTTTCTTTTAATCATAAGATAATCATCTTTTTTGTAGATTTTCAGTATGTATCTTATATAGATATTATTCTTTATCTTTCTCCCTTTCTCTCGCTTTATCAATCTATCTATCTCTACATAGCTATATCTATATATCTATCTATCCATCCATATCTCTTTCTATTTTATTTTCAACTTCTTTATCTTAAATCTTGATTTTGTTTCTCGCATTGTCAAATAATATGTTCATTTTTTTATCTACATATCTATGAAATTATGTGGCTGCAACATACAATAGGCTTTCGTGCGAATGTGTATATGTATGTATATATATATATATATATATATATATATATATATATATATATATATATATATACCTAAACTTTTATATATTTCAATGGACATTCCTATGGGTGCGTACACATGTATGGTTGTATGTTGGGGTCAAAAAATATTTACATATGTATAGCAAACACCTCCAACCATACAACTAAACATAATACAGGCTTCAATATCAAGGCTTATATCATATTAACATCAAAATTCACCAATACTATATTGTCGTCTATTTGATATCGAAAACGCATCAACCCAACTTTACCGATACAGTAACTTTCTTAAACTCAACTAGGCATTATCAACTAATCATAGTCAACTAAAGAATATCACCTCAATGACACCGTCAACCCAACCAGGTCACCTCAATAACATCGTCAACCGAACAGGTCACCTAAATAACATCTTCAACCCAACCAGATCACCTCAATAACATCTTCAACCAGGTCACCTCAATAACATCGTCAACCCAACCAGGTCACCTCAAAAACATCGTAACCGAACCAGGTCACCTCAATAACATCGCCAACCCAATTAGGTCACCTCCATAACATCGCCAACCCAACCAGGTCACCTCCATAACATCGCCAACCCAACCAGGTCACCTCAATAACATCGCCAACCCAACCAGGTCACCTCAATAACATCGTCAACCCAACCAGGTCACCTCAATAACATCGTCAACCCAACCAGGTCACCTCAATAACATCGTCAACCCAACCAGGTCACCTCAATAACATCGTCAACCCAACCAGGTCACCTCAATAACATCGTCAACCCAACAGGGTCACCTCAATAACATCGTCAACCCAACCAGGTCACCTCAATAACATCGTCAACCCAACCAGGTCACCTCAATAACATCGTCAACCCAACCAGGTCACCTCAATAACATCTCCAACCCAACCAGGTCACCTCAATAACATCGTCAACCCAACCAGGTCACCTCAATAACATCTCCAACCCAACCAGATCACCTCAATAACATCGTCAACCCGACCAGGTCACCTCAATAACACCGTCAACCCAACCAGGTCACCTCAATAACACCTCCAACCCAACCAAGTCACCTCAATAACATCTCCAACCCAACCAGGTCACCTCAATAACATCTCCAACCCAACCAGGTCACCTCAATAACATCTCCAACCCAACCAGGTCACCTCAATAACATCTCCAACCCAACCAGGTCACCTCAATAACATCGTCAACCCAACCAGGTCACCTCAAAGGGAGAAGGGGGTGGGTGGGTATGGGGATGTAGAGTGGGGGTTGGTGGTTAGGGGGGAGGGTGTAAACTTGGTGTTTGTGTTTTTTTTTTCTCTTCTCTCTCTATCTATCTTTCTTACTCTCTTTCATTTTCTCTTTCTATCTCCATTTCTTCTTCTCTCTTACTCTCTCTCCTTGTTCTGTTCTTCACTGCTTCCTCCTGTGTTACTTTTCTTTTCCACTCATCTTCTCCTACTTTCTAATTACTTATGATTACCTGAGTCATTACGGTTGACTCTGCCTTTCTCTGTGTTTTAATTTTAGTATCATTTTTTCTTTTTTATTATTGTTTCTTTTAATCATAAGATAATCATCTTTTTTGTAGATTTTCAGTATGTATCTTATATAGATATTATTCTTTCTCTTTCTCCCTTTCTCTCGCTTTATCAATCTATCTATTTCTACATAGCTATATCTATATATCTATCTATCCATCCATATCTCTTTCTATTTTATTTTCAACTTCTTTATCTTAAATCTTGATTTTGTTTCTCGCATTGTCAAATAATATGTTCATTTTTTTATCTACATATCTATGAAATTATGTGGCTGCAACATACAATAGGCTTTCGTGCGAATGTGTATATGTATGTATATATATATATATATATATATATATATATATATATATATATATATATATACCTAAACTTTTATATATTTCTATGGACATTCCTATGGGTGCGTACACATGTATGGTTGTATGTATGGGTCAAAAAATATTTATATGTATATCAAATACCTCCAACCATACAACTAAACATAATACAGGCTTCAATATCAAGGCTTATACTATATTAATATCAAAATTCATCAATACAATATTGTCGTCTATTTGATATCGAAAATGCATCAACCCAACTTTATCAATACAGTAACTTTCTTAAACTCAACTCGGCATTATCAACTAATTATAGTCAACTCAAGAATATCACCTCAATAACATCGTCAACTAAACCAGGTCATGTCAATAACATCTTCAACCTAACCAGGTCACCTCAACAACACCTTCAACCCAACCAGGTCACCTCAATAACATCGCCAACCCAACCAGGTCACCTCAATAACATCGTCAACCCAACCAGGTCACCTCAATAACATCGTCAACCACACAGGGTCATCTCAATAACATCGTCAACCCAACCAGGTCACCTCAATAACATCGTCAACCCAACCAGGTCACCTCAATAACATCGTCAACCCAACCAGGTCACCTCAATAACATCGTCAACCCAACCAGGTCACCTCAATAACATCGTCAACCCAACCAGGTCACCTCAATAACATCGTCAACCCAACCAGGTCACCTCAATAACATCGTCAACCCAACCAGGTCACCTCAATAACATCGTCAACCCAACCAGGTCACCTCAATAACATCGTCAACCCAACCAGGTCACCTCAATAACATCGTCAACCCAACCAGGTCACCTCAATAACATCGTCAACCCAACCAGGTCACCTCAATAACATCGTCAACCCAACCAGGTCACCTCAATAACATCGTCAACCCAACCAGGTCACCTCAATAACATCGTCAACCCAACCAGGTCACCTCAATAACATCGTCAACCCAACCAGGTCACCTCAATAACATCGTCAACCCAACCAGGTCACCTCAATAACATCGTCAACCCAACCAGGTCACCTCAATAACATCGTCAACCCAACCAGGTCACCTCAATAACATCGTCAACCCAACCAGGTCACCTCAATAACATCGTCAACCCAACCAGGTCACCTCAATAACATCGTCAACCCAACCAGGTCACCTCAATAACATCGTCAACCCAACCAGGTCACCTCAATAACATCGTCAACCCAACCAGGTCACCTCAATAACATCGTCAACCCAACCAGGTCACCTCAATAACATCGTCAACCCAAC
>BOPN01001820.1:192500-200000 GCA_017312705.2 Penaeus japonicus
TGTCTTCAAGCGTCATTTGAATGTCGCGCCAGCATTACCCATAAGTCTGTGCGTGAGAGGCAGTCTCTCCCTGTTGTCCTCTGTAAACACCTTGTCAAGTTTTGTGTATTAAACCTGCTGGCTAACCCTCATCTTTGACTATCCAACGTATGCATAAGGAACATACATACATGGCGCAGTGAATGGAGCTAAGTCTGTTAAGTTTTCGCGAGCAATAATAGTGAATTAAGTGCACTGCAGTGGCGTCCCTGAATCGTCTGGAGAAGACAGTAGCGACGCCAAGAGCTTCCCCTACCAGCAGAGTACATGAAAACACTATTGACATTTGTGAGCAGGTAACAGTGCTTAGTGAACCTATGAGTGAATTTAGTGCTATGTTTGCGTACTGTGGTCATGATATTGCCCCCTCTCCCCCGTTATTAGCGGTCATCTCGAGAGCGGAGCTGTACGTCATCCCCCTTCGCCAGTTCGAGAGGTACTGAGCAGGCAGCGTACTCAGAGACACCCGCCATACGACGTTTACCGACACAGTCGCAATCGCACTGAAAAGTAGCCGATTTAACGCATAATAAACGCAGCACACACTGATTGCGTTGAAATCGCGCACGTCTTATCACATACGGACATCATTAAAGACTATATTGTGTAAAGGATAGGAGGACTAAAAATCTTGCACAATGCCGGGTAACAAGGAGAACTCAAAAGGAGGCAAGGAGAAAAACAAAGGACAAGATTCACCTTCGCCGTCTGACGAAGCACAGCTTGCAGTGGAACCCCAGACTGGACAAAATCCATTGATGCAAGTACTGATGCTCATGCAACGCGAACAAGCTGAATGGCGATGTGCAGAACAAGAGAGACGACGTGAAGAAGCGGAGCTGAGACGTGCTGAACAGGAGGAACGGCAACGCGTGGAACAGGAGAGAAGAGACTTAGAGGAACGTAAATTCCAACTTCTTGCTCAAGCACTTGCAAACTCCACGACAATCACCGCTACCTCCCAGCCACCTCAACCGCAGACATCTACAACAGCCACAACACTGGCCAAGCCTAGAACGAAGATTGTTCTACCAGAAAAACTCCCAGTTGACGCTAACATAGCCATGTTCAACAACTGGCGACGCCAATGGAAAGATTATGCAATCTTGACCCAAGTTTCGTCACAAACACATGAAGAACAATTTGCACAACTGAGACAAGCACTCTCAGACGACATTCAGAACATACTGCGGCACAACCTGAGTATTCCCGATGATTCTGAAATCCCAGTATCCGACATCATAGCTGCAATTGAAGGATACATAAAGAGTCAAGGAAATCCAGCTGTACGTAGACTAGAATTCCATACCTGCAAACAAGATGCTGGTGAGGATTTTGATCACTATGTTGCAAGATTGCGTCAAGCAGCGATAGACGCAGACATCTGTACTTATTGCCGAGAGACAAGAACCCTTGATGTCCTCATAGCTGGTATTATACATGAGTCATTAAGGACAGAACTTTTAACCAGAACAGACACAAGTCTGGATGCTGCCGTGAAGTTTGCTCGAAATTACTTGGTTGCACGCAAAACAACAACGGAAGTAGAGCAAATTACACACGTAACCAACGCCATCTCGGCATACAAAAAGCAAAAGAAACAAAAACGTGGATTCAAACAAGATAAACAGGAAGTAGGTGAAACAAAAGCAAACAGGAGGCCATACAAGGATAAGAAATTTGGCAACATAGAAAAATGCTACTTCTGTGATGGTTCCACAAAACATCAGACAATTGACCAAAGAATACAAAATTGCCCTGCATGGAAAAATACATGCACACATTGCAACAAAAAAGGACATTATGAAAAAGTTTGCAAATACAAACTGAAAGTTGACGCAGCCACAACAAACTATCTAGGAAGAATAAAAGTCTACAACGTAGACATGCGATCAACTTGTCCTAAAATTGACATCAAAGTTACATCTAAAATGCAAAAAGTAGGTAAGAAAATATCCTTCATTCCAGATAGTGGAGCTGAAATTACTGTTATCACCAATAGACACATCGAAATTCTTGGGATTGATAAATCATATATCAAGCCAACAAGCCCAGATGTCAGGATAGAAACAGCAAATGGATCCAAAGTAAAAGTTATTGGCACCATTGTAGTCGACATGGAATACTATTCTCATAAGATTGAAGCTGTTGTGTACGTTGTGACCAACCTCCGAGACCCACTACTATCCCTGAGCCATCTGGAAGCTAAATAGTGTCACCTGATTCCACTTAATGCTGTTACAAGCATCACACTCACTTCACCCCTAACAGATGGCAAGATTCAGGCAGACCCACCCATTCCTTCAACTACTCTGGCTCCAGAAGCAGTTCGTCAGGAGTTCCTGAGGATGTTCAATGATGTGTTAGTCAACAAAGCAGACATGAAGAACCAGCCCCTAAAAGAAATGAGTGGTCCAGCCATGCGTATATATGTATCCCCAGATGCCAAGCCATATAAGGTACATAATGCCCGAGTCCTACCTCTGGCCATTCAAGATAAAACGAAGAATGAGTTAGATAGCATGGAATCAAGAGGTATTATAGAACAAGTAGGTGAAGAAATCACAGAATGGTGTGCTCCCATGGTACCTGTCATGAAGACTAATGGTGACATACGGATAACCACAGACTTCAAGCACCTAAACAAGTATGTGGAACGTCCCTCGCACCCTTCGTCATCGCCCTACTCAAAACTACGTCAAATAAAACCAGGCGCAAAATATTATGCAACAATGGATGCCTTACAAGGGTATTGGCAGTTGAAAGTCGACCCTGAGTCAAAAAACTACCTATGTTTCATAACACCATATGGAAGATATAGATATCTTAGGGCTCCCATGGGTCTCAAATCTTCTGGTGATGAATTCTGCAGACGTACAGATGAAAAACTGGATGGCATCCCAAACTTCATCAAACAAATGGATGATATCTTGGCCTGGGACCAAGATTACCAACAGCACATACACCATGTGTATGATATTCTCTTATGTTGCAGGAGAAACAACATAACGCTGAATGCAGAAAAATTTACATTTGGGCAACCATCTGCAACCTTTTGCGGATATATAGCTACAGAGGATGGAGTCAAAGCTGACCCTGAGAAGATCAAGGCCATAGCAGACTTCCCTACACCCACCAACATCACAGATGTGAGATCATTCATGGGCCTTGTCAACCAGTTGGCTGAGTTCAGTGCAGAAGTGGCCCATAAAGCTGACCCAATACGGCCATTACTTAGCCCAAAAACACAATTCCAGTGGACGCCTGAACATGACGCTGCCTTCGCTGATGTGAAACAAGCATTATGCAGCCCACCAATCTTGGCTCACTTTGATCCTGACCGCCCAACGACACTACATACTGATGCATCAAAGAAGTTTGGCTTGGGTTACGCACTCATGCAACAGCAAGATGACAAGTCCTGGAACCTAATTCAATGCGGTAGCCGCCACCTCACAGATGCTGAGAGCAATTATGCCATAATAGAACTTGAATTGGCAGCAGTTGCATGGGCCCTCCGTAAGTGTAGGTATTATTTGTATGGACTAAATGATTTTGAAGTAGTCGTTGATCATAAACCCCTAGTTCCAATAATGGATGTCCATACACTGGATTCAATCCAAAATGACCGTCTGCTTCGACTGAAAGAGAAGATATCAAGCTACAGCTTCACAACAACATGGCGTAAGGGCAAAAAACATGCCATACCAGATGCTTTGTCTAGAGCACCAGTAAGCATGCCATCTGTTGCAGACGAAAAGCTAAGCATACAGCCAATGTATTCACTATTCACAGTAGGACTGCAAGCTACTGATGAAGACCAAATCCTTGAGGATATTCGGTGTCAAGCATTAAAGGACCAACACTACCAGAAGGTCATAGACTTCATAAACAGTATGGAAAACTACACTAACTCCAATCAGCTAACTCTAGAACTCCGACCATACTGGAAAGTTCGGGAAAACCTAAGCCTTGACAATGGCATAATTCTCAATGGGCACCGCATCTTCATTCCCCAATCTTTACGACGTGACACCCTATCACGCCTCCATGATGCTCACCGTGGGATCGAGGCTACGAAGAGACGGGCACGCCAAACAGTTTGGTGGATTGGAATCGAAGCAGACATTAAATCCACTGTTGAGGCGTGTCACCAATGTCAGATACACAAACCATCACAACAGAAGGAGCCTAAGATCAACAACAGCTGTCCTGAGATGCCATTTGAGGAAGTATCAGCAGATTTGTTCCACTACGCAGGTAAATCTTTTCTGTGCTATGCAGACCGCTTTTCTGGATGGGTTGCCATTGGTTACTATAGTTCAAGCACATCAGCAGCTGTCACTGTTGATCTCCTTCGTGATCTCTTTATACTTTATGGAGTACCAAAACGCCTGAGAACTGATGGTGGACCGCAATTTGATTCCCAAACCTTCAGAGACTTCATGAAAAAGTGGGGTGTGAAGCACGTAATCACCTCACCACACTACCATCAAGCCAATGGGCATGCAGAGGCCTGTCATCCTTATTATTGTTTTTATAATTATCATTACTATAATAATCGTTCTATTATCGATATTATTATCATAAACTGTGGTACAAGAATGTATTTTCTCTTTGTACCGCGTGACTTACACCTAATATGGAATTAATCGAGCTATTTGATAAATTATGTAATTAATTAATTTAGTTATTTTTCGTATTTTAGGATCTTGTTACCTTTATAAGACTTAATAACGGTATTGATTTGAGTTCTGTGTATTGTTTGTATAGGATAGTATTTAACGTCTTGATAGTGCCTTTAGTTTGGCAACCGTTTTTACGATATTTTAATTCGTTGATGTCTATGTTTCGTAAAACTTATTTTTATGGCATTTGTTTTGTTCTTTGGTGTGATAAATTTGATATATAAATTTGTAGTCTATTATTGTTACATTTGCTATCCCTTGGCACTTGATGGGCAGCCAGTCAGACGTTTGTCTTCTTTTATTTATCTCCTATCGATCCCTTTGCCTCCTATGCTTGACCTTGTGTGGGAATCAAGAGTCAGTAGTGTCAGTAGTTATGCATATGTAATTAGGGAGGCATGGAAACCATACTGTAAACAACTATTCACGCTATATATAAATGTAACTGTCTTCAAGCGTCATTTGAATGTCGCGCCAGCATTACCCATAAGTCTGTGCGTGAGAGGCAGTCTCTCCCTGTTGTCCTCTGTAAACACCTTGTCAAGTTTTGTGTAATAAACCTGCTGGCTAACCCTCATCTTTGACTATCCAACGTATGCATAAGGAACATACATACACCCCCCTTTTCCTCTATCTCAATTTCCTTTCCCATTTTCCTCTATCCTCTTCTCCTTTATCTCCCTTTCCTTTCCCATTTTCCTCTATCTCTCTTCCCATTTCCCTTTTCTTCTATCTCCCTTCCATTTCCCATATTCCTCTATCTCTCTTGCCTTTTCCATTTTCCTCTATCCTCTTTTCCTCTATCCCCCTTTCCTTTCCCCTCTTCCTCTATCCCCCTTTCCTTTCCCCTCTTCCTCTATCTCCCTTTTCTTTCCCCTTCCTTATTCTGCTTTTATTCTATTCATCAACCATCCCTCCGTCCACATGCAAAGAAGGGTGCAGGCAAATCCGGCAGTCACACATTGCATGACCAAGCCACATACAGTAAATCTATGACAAGCATGCACGGTGGGACTGACTTGCAAAGTCGCCACGCCCAGCCCAGTTTAGTCCCGCCCCTCCTTCTCCTCCTGTCTTGCCTCCTCCCCTCTTCTCCCTCTCACTCCCTCTTCCTTCTTCTCCTTCTTTCCCTCCTCCTCTCTTCCCTCTGTCTTTCTCCTTCCTTCTTCTCCTTTTCTCCTTCTTTCCCTCTTCTCCTCTCTCCTTCCTTCTCCTCTTTTCTTCCCTCCTCCCCTCTTCCCCCCCTCTCTCTTTCTTCCTCCTTCTCCTCCTGTCTTGCCTCCTCCCGTCTTCCCCCCCTCTCATTCCCTCCTCCTTCTTCTCCTTCCTTCCCTCCTCCCTTTTCCCCCTGTCCTTCTTCTTCCTTCTCCTCTTTCCTACCCTCCTCCCCTCCTATTCTTCTTTTCTTCCCTCCTCCCTTCTTTCCCCTCTCCCCCTCTTCCTCTCCCTACCCTTCTTTCCCCTCTCCTCCTCTTCCTCTCCCTACCCTTCTTTCCCTCTTCTCCCTCTCCCTCCTTCCTCCTGTTCCCCTACCTCCATCCTGCCCCTCTCCCTCCCCGATACCTTCCCATCCCTCTCCCCCCTCATCCCTTTCCTTCCCTCCCCACCCACCTCCCCATCCCTCCCCATCCTTCCCAATCCTTCTCTTCCCTCTTTACCCCTCTCCTTCTTCTCTTCCCTCTTTACCCCTTTCCTTCCTTCTCCTTCTCCTTAACTCTTCCTCTTCCAATCCGTTATCCCCCTTTCCCTCCCCCACCAATCCTTCCCCATGCCTCCTACTTTTCTTCCCTCTCCCGCCTCTCCCATTCCCTCCCTCTCCCTTCCTATCCTTCCCCTTCCCGACATTACTCTCTATCTCTCCCTCTTCCCCTCCATCCCTTCCCATCCCTCCCCATCCTTTCCTCTACCTCTCCCACCCATCCCCCCATCCTTCCACCCCCCCATCCTCTCCTCTACCTCTCCCTCTCCCACCCATCCCCCCATCCTTCCACCCCCCATCCTCTCCTCTACCTCTCCCTCTCCCACCCATCCCCCCCATCCTCTCCCACCCATCCCCCCCATCCTCTCCCACCCATCCCCCCATCCTCTCCCACCCATCCCCCCATCATTCCACCCCCCATCCTTCCCCATCCCCCCATCCCATCACCCCTACCCCCCAAAAAACTAAACCCCATCTCACACAAACAGACCACGCCCCTTCAGAGCTTAACAAGAATGACTTCAAACTTTCCTCTTGTCTCTGTGTCTGACGGGATAAGACCGTGGCGCGGGCGTGAGGGTGCGTGGGCGTGAGGGTGCGTGGGCGTGAGGGTGCGTGGGCGGCCTGGAAATGGAGCATCTGGGGGATTTGATGTATTTGTTTATTTGTTTTTTTCTCGGTTGATTGTTTTCCTTTTGTTTGTTTGTTCGTCCTGTTGTTTGCTTGTTTAGTAATTGTTTGTTTGTTCGTCCTGTTGTTTGCTTGTTTAGTAATTGTTTGATTTAATTATTGTGGTTAATTTGGTAATTGTTCGATCTAATAGTTGCTTTATTTGTTTTTTGTTTGTTTTATTGCTTTCCTGCTTTTTAATTCCATTCAGTTTGTTTGGTAACTGGATTCGGGTCTTTATTTGTTTGTTTGTTTATCTACTTTTTGTCCTTACTTCTTATTTGTGTATTTGTTTGGTTATTTATCAATTATTTGCTTGTTTGCTTTTGTTTATGTATTCCTATGTCTGTGTTTTCTTGTTTCTATGCTTATTCACTGTCTTTTTATCCTTTTTCTTATTGCTAC